>VDFB02270651.1:539697323-539913062 GCA_007258455.2 Sequoia sempervirens | reverse complement strand
AGAGCCAGTGACAGGGCCTCAGCCACCACCACATTCTTCACCCCGAGGGGATGATGAGAGCCTACCCTAGGGGCATATTTGTATTTGGACACACTATGTTTATTGTTGAGCCTGCGAGCTCCATTTTTGGGATATCCATTGACTTTATCCTGTGACATTGCATATTTTTGAGATGATATTTATATGATGATGCAGTTTTGATGCGGCCTATATGTGTTATGTGATGTTCTATGCATTGTGTGTGTATGATGTACGATGCTTATTTTATGATGCCATTTGTGTATTATGATGTCTATGTTGTGATTTTTGATGCCATGATGATGCAATATTCGTATGCTTATGTTAATGATGTGCATGATGCATTTATGTAAAATATGCAATGATGATGATTATGTTAATGCAATGTTTATGATTATGTATATGATGGAACGCCATGTATGATGTTATTTAATGCCATGGATGATGTATGTATGGACCTAATGCAGTGGATATAGCATGTATGCACTTATGTTTTTGAATGACACAGGATATCATCGCAGGATGGACAAGAGAAGACGACAGGACCGATGAGAGAAGATGACTAGACCAAAGAGGAGAAGACCCATGAGAAGATGCAAATCCTTCAAAACCTTACTATAAGACTTTTAATATTCGTTGCTCTTTAATCATCATTGGGCAAACTGTTGTAATGGTCAACAAACACCAAGATATGACGTAGATCCAGGTGTGCAAGGTCGTACCATTACCCAAGACAGAACAGTCACAGACAAGGATGGTTATGACTCATACTAGGAGCGTGCTTGCCCCAGTCTTGTCGTCATAATCAACCACAGGCAAAAAAAAGACAAGGACAGATCATGAAACGTCGTTGCTTCTCTAAATCCTGTTGCCAGGACATCCTTGAGAAACTAGTGACATGATTGCCAAATTACAAAAATAAAGTCTCTATCATGATATGTCGTTGCTTTTCTAAATCCCAAGATCAGGATCTCGCTGAGAAGCTAGTAGTCATGCGTGTCGATTGTCATGCTACATCGCTGCTTCTCTAAATCCTGCTTAGTGGGATCTCGCTGAAAAACTAATAACATGATAAGAGATGAAAAGACAGTTGCCAAGTGTTTGTCAAGTGCATCTGGATAGCCATTGTTCCGATGCCAAGGTGTCATGTTTGACGATGTCAAGATGTCTGAGTGTTTAAAGTTTTGATGACCTTGAAAATGTCGAGACTTGGTGAATTCAGGAAGGACACATCCTGAATGATGCCGAATGTCGAGAGGATTTGATCCCTAATGGTCGTAAGGGGTACCTCAAAATAATGACGATGCCTAGGAAGGACACATCCTAAAGCATAAATGACAGAGTTGGTTCTTTAGAAGGACTCATCTGAAGAACGCTAATGTCAGGAAGAGGGATCCTTAGATGTCAAGAGGATCGCTCGAAAGGCCGAATGATGATGACGACGCCTAGGAAGGACATATCCTAAGGCATAAATGACAAAGGTTATCTTTCAGAAGGACGCATCTGAAGACTAACCAAAATTTGACAGTTTGAGCAGTTATAATGTTTTGACTTGTTTTGACTTGTGTTTGACTGAGGTTGACTTGTTGTGACCGAGGTTGACTTGTGTTTGATTATATGCCAATGTTGCCTTAATGAGATTGTCATGTTGAATAAAAGATTGCTTTACTTTGTTTCAGGAGCTTTCCCATTTGGAAATTGATTGAAGATTTTCTTTGACGTGTGTGCCATTGTAGTGTCATGAACCCTAATGGACTGACCTAGTGTGGCCTCGAGGACTCATCGATAGATGGCCTTGCCTACGTCATACACTCAGAGACCTCGTAGTTCGACATGACCAATGACCTTGTCTTGATGGGCAAAGATTGCGCCATGATTTATTTTGACAAACCTAATAGGACTGACCTAATGTCTCGGGGACTCAAGTATGAGTCTTGCCTACATAGCAAATGTGCAGAGACAACGTAATTCGGACAATGACATGGACTTAGTGACTTGATTGACTTAGACTAGAGATGACAGTGCACTTGTGTTGCTTGCGCGGTCCAATGTATTGCTGATCAGGACGTTTTATGATTTTTTTTGTCTTTTTTCAAGACATTTTGCAATGTTTTTGGTCTTTGTTTAGGACCTTTTATGATGTTTTTGTCTTTTTTCAGGATATTTTATGATGTTTTTGTCTTTTTTCAGGACATTTTATGATGTTTTTGTCTTTTTTTCAGGACATTTTATGATGTTTTTGTCTTTTTTTAGGACATTTTATGATGTTTTTATCTTTTTTTCAGGACATTTTATGATGTTTTTGTCTTTTTTCAGGACATTTTATGATGTTTTTGATCTCACGTGTCATCCACTGCAGTCGCATGATAAACATTGTGCCCCCAGTTAGGTTTAAGACTTAGCCATTTGCAAGGGATACGGATAGGATGCTGTTGAGTTACTGGACAAATAGTCGTCAGGACTTGATGTCAATCGTTCATCCACTAGGACAGGTAGAGTAGGATGTGATGGTGACTTGCAGAATAATGGCGAAGATAGCTTTCATCCTAAGCCAAGTTTAGACCAAGCGACAATAGATGGCAGAGCAATGATTGATTACGCATGGCGCCTGTTTGCCAAGTTTTCACCATGGTACTTGTCCAAAGCGCCTGTTTTCCAGGTTTTCACAATTGGACGAATTATTTTTCTTTTTACTATTTTTGTGATTTTTTGATTTTTTTTGGTGTCACCAAGACGCCTGTTTGCCAGGTTTTCATCAAGGTGACGATTTTTTCTCCATTTTTCATTTTTTTGTATTTTAGGGCCCTCCAGCCTTGTCCTCTGATGCTATGCGTAGAATTTTTGGAGGTGTAAACTGTTGATGGGTTCAGTCAATTGTTCCCCATCTGGAGTTGCCAGTTGATATGCTCCAGAACCAAAAGAAGATATGATGATATATGGACCCAACCAGTTTGGTTCAAACTTTCCTGGATTTTCTCTGTCTGCTTGATTCTTAGGGTTCTGCATGAGAACCAGGTCGCCAATGTCAAACCTTCTGACCATGACCTTTTTATTGTAGCTGCGACAAAGGCGATTTTGATATGCCTGGAGGTGATTCAATGAGTTTTGTCTTCTTTCGTCCAACATTTCTAGCTCGTGCAAGCGTGATTGTCGGTATTCCTCTTCATTAGCTAGACCCTTCAAAGAGACCCGTAGCGAAGGAATTTCGACCTCAATGGGTAAGATGGCTTCCGCGCCAAAAACCAGGGCGAATGGGGTAGCTCCTCTGGGCGTACGAATGCTAGTTTGGTAAGCCCACAGGGCAGGGTTAAGTTGTATGTGCCAATCACGACCAGCGTCATTGACAATCTTCTTAAGGATCTTGATAATGGTTTTATTCGACGCCTCAGCTTGGCCGTTTCCTTGGGGGTAGTATGGGGATGAAAAGTGGTGTTGGATATGGAATCGCTCACATAACTCACGTACGTCTTGGTTTTTGAACGGACGTCCGTTGTCAGTGATGATGGACTGTGGGAGGCCATACTGGCAAATGATGTAATTGAGGATAAACTTTGATATTTGTTTGCCTATAATGTATGTCAATGGAATGGCTTCGATCCACTTTGTGAAATACTCAGTGGCGGTGATAATGAATTTATGGCCGTTGGAGGAGGTTGGATGGATCTTACCCACGAGGTCGAGTCCCCATTGAGCTAAGAGCCACGAGAAGTGGATTGGCCAAAGTTTTGTGTTGGAGCATGGACCAAATCAATTGATGGATCCTACACTTCATGTATATAGGTTCTATTATTGGTTCTATTGCATCTTTTTTCCATTGTTGGCCAATAGTATCCAAGTCTCGCTAGTTTTAGCCAGAGTAGGACCGCCAATGAGATCCGTGATATACCATCGCGGCACTTCGTGGCGGTTGTACATGTGTTTACTCCTGTGTCAAAGACATCTAAGGAGGGTAATCAATAAACTACTACGTATAGGGTGTCACCGATAATGGCATACCTTTATGGATTTTCTAATGAAGGACTTCCTTTGGTTATTGGATAGGTTCAATGGAAGGGTGCGAGTCTTTAGATAGTCAAGTAAATGTCCCGATACCATGGAGAGTTGGGATCTGCAAATGTAAGTTCACAAACCATTCACTGGGATATCATATGCCTAGTATCAACAAATGCTCTACTAGGAAACTCTAAATTATGCTAAACATTTTAGGATGTCCAAGAGAGAACTAATAGTAGCCATCATACCGGGTCATTTTATTCTCAGACTCGATTCAAAAGACACCGATTGAAGCATGTTAGGAAACTATCCACCATCCTCTTGTAAGGAAGCAACTTCTCATCCTTTGTTTCATAGTCACCATTCACTTGTTTGATTACCAGCTGGGAATCCCCGAATACAAGCAATGTCTGAATTTTCCATTTGATTGCCAGCTTGAGACCTGTAACTAGTGCTTCGTATTCGGCAATGTTGTTTGTGCAAGGGAAAGCAATTCAAAATGACTTAGGAATTGAATCCCCTTGTGGTGTGATAAACAGGATTCCAGCCCCTGAGCCATGACCAGTGTGGGACCCATCAAAATACAGTTTCCATGGTGTTGCTGGTTCCGTGTGAAAAATGGATTCGTCAGGAAAGTCAGTTACCAATGGATGAGAGGCTTGCATTGGTGCATCTGCCAGTTGATCTGCTATTACTTGCCCTTTTATTGCCTTGCGTTCAACATACTGTATGTCGTACTCACTTAGGATCATGACCCATTTTGCCAATCGGCCTGTTAACGCTGCTCGACTTAATAGGTATTTTAATGGGTCAATCTTGGCAACCAATTGCGTCTGATGATTAAGCATATAATGCCTTAGTTTTTGGGCTGCAAAGACAACTGCGAGACATGCACGTTCAATGTATGTATAATTCAACTCATAACCTATCAGTGTGCGGCTGATGTAGTAGATTGCTCTTTCTTTCCCTTCATGATCATTTTGTGCCAGTAATGCCCACAGTGTTGAACTAGTGGTCGAGATGTATAGAATTAATGGCTTTCCATGAATAGGCGGCATGAGTACTGGTGTTGACAGCAAGTAATCTTTGATTTGCTAGAAGGCCTCTTGACATTTATCCATCCATACAAAGGGGACACTTTTGCGCAACAGGTACTGGAACGGATGGCACTTATCCGCCAATTGGGCTATGAAGCTGCTAATAGATTGTACTCTACCTTGCAGGGTTCTGAGTTCACTGATCCCTCTAGGTGGAGGCATGTCTATGATTGCTTTAACCTTTGCCGGATCGACCTCTATGCCTCTTCGGGAAACTATGTATCCCAATAGCTTACCTGACGTGACGCCAAAAACACATTTCTTAGGGTTTAACCGCACCTTATACTCTTCTAGTCTCTTGAAGATTTTGTCGAGTACCTTCAAATGATCTTTCCTTGTGGCTGATTTGGCCAATAAGTCATCTACATAGTCTTCCATTATATTGTGCATCATGTCATGGAAGATCGTGGTCATAGCCCTTTGGTATGTGGCACCTGCATTTTTGAGGCCGAAGGGAATGACGTTCCAACAGTATGTACCCCATGGGCAAGTAAATGCTGTTTTGTGTTGGTCCTCAGGAGCAATGCGGATTTGATTATAACCCGAGAAACCATCCATGAGGGATAGCATCTCATGTCCTGCAGTTAGATCGACCATGATGTCAATGTTGGGCAAAGGAAAGTCATCCTTTGGACATGCTTTGTTTAGGTCCCGGAAATCTGTACATACCCGAATTAGTCCATTTGGCTTTGTCAACTAGAGGAAACCATCCATGAGGGATAGCATCTCATTTCCTGCAGTTAAGATTAGAGCTATGATGTCAATGTTGGAGCCAAAGGAAAGTCATCCTTTGGACATGCTTTGTTAGGTCGAGGAAATCTATACATGCAGGAGTCCATTTGGCATGTAGGCACTAGGTTGGAAATCCATTCAGCATAATCTACTAGACGCCGTCCAGAGCATCCGGTGGTTCTTTAGCTCAACCTTAACCAATAGAGCAACTTGAGGGTGCATTTTGCGCCAATACGCTTGATTGGACAGCATTGAGTACTAGTGGCGGATGATGTAGAGCTAGTTTGGGGTCCAATCCTGGCATGTCGTGGACCATTACCGGAAAATTTTATTTTTCCGGGTCTGCGCAAAATTTGCAGGGAATTCCAGTTTCTCTTCATCTGTCAATGATGCGGCAAATAGGACCATCTTGGGGTCCTCTGCAGTTGAAATGTTATCCTCTATGGTGTCCTCAATAAGCATGGCTGATTTCTCTTGTTGCACAGGGAGAAAGTCCTGTCCTCCATCTTTGGGTGCCTCAGAGGGGTTTTCACCCACAGATACGTCCTTTGTTTTTACTATTTTATCGTCAAGAGGTGCCTTTCGGTTTTCACCTAGAGACGTTTTGTTTTTTACTTTATTTTTACTTTTGCGACTAGAGGACTGGACAGTCTCGCCGAAGTATGCCATGCAGTCTAAATCAATGGAAAATCCCGATTTGTGGTCCCCCCTGGGTATGCCTTCACGTAATCCCATGAATTTGGTGATTGCTTCACCATTTTGGAATGTGTCCAGAACGGGCAGTCCTTGTTGGTCACAATCGACTAGTTCAGGGTAAATTAAAGAGATGCCATCGTCAAGGCTAGTGAACTTAGGTGAGGATGCGGACAGCATGCAGATGGATTCGGTAATGTTGTAGATGAGGTTATCATCGTCCAACTCGACATCGGACTCTATCCAGTATTCTCCTTCACTAGTGTCATATTCGTTGTCATAATAAGGAGTGAAGGTTTTAGAGCCCTGGCTATCAATATCCACTGACATTTCGGACAGACTAGACAGAGGGGGGTCAGAGGATGGTTGTTGTGTGTCATGGGAAGCGGTAGTAGGATTTTGACTATTTGGTGCCTACTCAATTTTGAAGGTTTGCCAAAATCGTTGTTCAGAGGTCAGTTCCCCTGGTTTGACAAACAAATCATCAAGACAACAGTCACTTAGGGATCGTTCGGAGCCAAATTCCCACTCGTGGGAATCTGTTTCGCTTAGGGTTTCCCTAGTAGTCTTGACACTTTTCGAAGCATGTATTCGTGTATTTGAAAGTATAGAGGTACGTCGATCATCATTGTTGAGTGATCCAAACCCTAAACCAAGATACTTCGGAATTTGAAAAACTTCTATGGGTTCCCTTCGACCAGTTTTATTTTTTCCAAGGCCACTAATACCATCGTAGCCTTTAGCCTTCATGAAGTCATAACCTTTGCCATATACTTGAACTGGTAGTGGGGGTAATGTGACCGTATCCTTATAGATCCACCCTGTGATGTCAGCAAGGTCTTCCTCACTCATATCTCCCCACTTGATAAAAATTGTATTTGGTGGAACTTTAAAGGTTTCCTGAGGTTCCATTCTGAAACATGGCCGACCATAGTCCTTGGGAGATCTAGGCATTGTTGCTATGTTGTATGCTGTGTGCAGTTTGAATTCTCCGCAGCCAAGGTCCTGGATTTTGACAGTTGATTCAGTCTGAGTGTTGGTGGAAGGTGGTGATATGTCAGAAGACGTGGATGGAGTGGATGTGGAAGGGTCGATGTCCTTGGATGACGAGGAGCCAGGTGCTTCTTGGTTAATAGGTACTCGGTTTTCGGAGATACCCCTTAAATTGTTACAATATTGGAAAGGGTCAGGGTCTCCGTATATGGTGACTTCTGTACCGTCAAAAGGGAACTTGAGGCATTGGTGGTATGTTGACGGAACGGCCTTTAAAGCGTGGATCCATGGACGGCCAAGTAAAATGTTATATGGTAGTTCCAAATCCAGGACCTGGCAGGTGGTGTCTACAATGATCGGTCCCACTCTGATAGGGAGAGAGATAACACCCCTTGAAGAGCGTTCCTCGTCATCGTATGCTTTGATCACTATGCTTTTCGTTGGGTCTACGCACGCATCAGAGAATCCAAGAGCCTTAACCAACTTGAGAGAGCATATATTCAAGCCTGCTCCGCCATCTATTAAAACCCGCCGAACTTTGTGCTTGTGGACAAAAACTTCTATGTGTAATGCGTCATTGTGGTTGGTTTTAGATGATGAGTAATCCTGATCCGAGAAGGTGACATGGTGCGGTGTGGTGAGATACCCCACCATAGTTTCAAACTGATTGACATCGATGTCCTTCGGGACCGACGACTCTAGGAGAGTTTTATCTAGGATTTCTTTGTGTGCAGGAGAGATACGAAGCAGCTCAAGGATAGATATTTGCGCGGGAGTCTTTCCTAGTTGGTCAATTAGGTTGAACTGACTTTTGGGTTTCCACTGTTGTGGGGTTGAGACAGGTTTTGGCTGTTTAGCAGGTTGTGGTTGTTCAGCTGACGGGCCCGGTATAGAGATCTTGGTTTGTCTAGGGGGAGGTGGACCAGCTATAGTGACCTTGCCACTTCGCGTAGTAGCATTACACTGTGGTGCTCTCTTGATCGTGATGGTATTGATGTACCCATCGTCAGTTCTGACATTATTTATTATTGGTCCACTAGAATAATCGTACTTGGCTCGGGCGAAGTTAGCTTGGTTGTGTGGACCTGAAGTGGAAGCATTATGAGAATCATGATCCTGCAGTGGATTCTTGTGGATAGTATGATCCGAGTTGGAGGTGAATTGCGATCCACCTACCTCGATGGTGCGATTGTCAATGAGGTCTTGGATTATGTTTTTCAGTTGTCGGCAGTTGGAGGTTGTATGCCCTTTGACTCGATGGTATTCGCAATGTGCATTGTCATTCCACCATGCTGGTTTGAACTGTCCTAGGTCATATGGTTTTATTTCTGGAAGTGTGATGACCCCATGTTGGATACATTTCTTAAGGACTTCTTCAATGGGTTCACCCAAATGAGTATATGTGCGACCCCTAGGGAATTGTCTCATCTGACGATATTGGCCCTGATTGTTTTGACCATTTTGACTATTTGAAGAAGTATTGGGAGGAGGTGTTAATGTCGTTGTTGGTCTGTTTTGTTGTGGAACCCCTTTTAGGGCCAATACAGGACCTACAGTGTTTGCAGTCTTGGCATCAACGACACCATCATTTGTGACATGCTTATTCTTAACCCAATATTTGTTTTTGTCCACGGGTGGGTTGGTGTTTGTGTTTTTGGAACCATATCTCAATTCTCCCTTTGCGATAAGGGCTTTCTCAATTTGGACCCCCTTTTCGATCAATTCTGTAAAGTTTGTGCAACAATGTATTTGCAGTGCGAATTTGAGGGGTCCTAGAAGTGTTTGGACAAACATGTCAACTTTTTCCCTTTCGGGGATGTCAATGTGACATCGACTAGCGAGACTTCTCCATTTTTGAAAGAACGGGATGAACGTCTCACCCGACTCTTCTTGTGTGAGATTGCACAAGCTAGTGATAGAGGTGTCTATGTCAATGTTGTATGCGTAATTTCTTATGAACTTTTGTTTAAGCTCATCCCATGTCCGGATATCTTTTTGGGTTGAGAACCATTCAAGGGCTTGACCCGCCAGACTTTTGGAAAAAAGTCTCATCAAGTATGTGGGTTCGTAGGCGATATCCATACAGTTGGTTGCGAATTCGCGAACATGTTCAATGGGATTTGTCTTGCCTCTATATTTTGTGAAGTTTGGTGACACGTATCCTGGTGGGAATGCAGGCATATATAGACTTGTGTCAAATGGGTATACATCCAGGTCGTATGATATTTCTGATTTCTTGCCTGAAATGTACATATTTTGGATAGTTTTCTCCATATCCCTCATTCTTGCTTTGAGTTCATCTATGGTAGGGTCGTTTATGTTTCCGGGTGTTGGATTGCCTGGTACACCATGTGTTCCTGCCTGGTGTGCATGAATGTTGGTGTATTGTGGTGGTATGGAGTGTTGCGGTACGTATGACGTGTGTTGTTGGTATTGGAAGTTGTGATTAGGTGCATGTTGATGAGTATGAACGTTGGATGAGTATGTGGGGATGTGTCCCCCACCCATGTGTGTCGTTATTTGAGGGATGTAGTGACCATGACTGGTATAGTGTGTCGATGATGTCATGGGTTGTGTTATTTGGCCACCTTGTGTAAATTGCTGATTTTGAACGAGGGGGACATTTGTGTTAGTGCTTTGGGAGGTAATGACATGTGACTGTGTTGTCGTGTTGACGTTTTGTTGTTGTCCTTGGATAAAGATACGCCCAATGGTCCCTCTCGGAGGATTTTGTGAAGTACTACTGAATGGATTTGTCGAAGTTGTATTCATGGTAGTAGATGTAGTTGTCAAGGGGGGATTGTGGTGACTTGAGGATGCCCCCGTGGTGTTTACTGTTGTGGTAAAAAGAGGATTGGAATAATTTTCCCATGTTGTCGAGGAGCCAAGATTGGTTCCATCCGATTGGGGTAGTGTTGTGGATGTTGTGGATGATTGTGATCCCCCAATAGATGTAGCGTTTACTGTATTGGAGATGTTTGGGACATTGGATGTGGTATGCGATGTCGTTGTGGTGTCAAAAGGGGTGTTGTTTGTAGTATTTGGAGATTGACCACTATGTGCAATGTTATGTGCGTTATTGGCGTTAGGGTCATGTAGTGTGTTAGTGTCAAACCCTGGTGGTAACTTAGCTCCTTCACTCAAGAGCATAGCTACGAATCTGTCTCTGTCTTGACGCGCTATTGTTTCAGCAAGCTGATAGACCTCTGGGTCTTGTGTCAATGCCTCTATGTTTTCTTGAAGTAGTTGACCGTTTTCATCTCTTTGCAAGTAGAGGTCGAATGAACTGGTTGATGAGGATTGTGTTGTCAGTAGAGGTTGAGTGTCTAGATTGGAAAATGGATCGTACAAGGTCCAGTTTGAGTCATGTGGAGGATTGTTGGGGTCTTGCCTAAAGTTTTCCATTTTTCTTTTTTGTTTTTGAAGTCTGGTTTCAACCATAAATGAGATTTCTCAAAAGGGAATGTCAACTAAATGCAAGTATGACACTAGGTGAAATCTAAGGTTCAAAATGACGACTAAAATGACCACTGTTTTTGGATTTTTGTGAATAAGGTATGCAATGTGGATGCAATGTAAGACGAGGTTATCTAAGCACTTCTAAGCTTGAACTTTGTTTTCAATTTGGACTGCTAAAGGACTTTGTTGTTAATGACAAGTTGACAAGATGACTAGTGAGTCTTCCTAACTAGACTTTTGAGTTGGAAGAAATCTCACAAAAGAGGACAATGACTAAAAGGATGTTTGATAACTTGGTCCAAAAGGGTCTAATTTCAAAAACAATTATTTTGCCAAGGGGTGCTTAAGATTTTCCTACTCCTAAGTATGCAAGATATGAGCCTAGGGACAACGTAATGTTGAATGTATGACACTTAAATGGGGTGAGGTATGAAACCTAAGGTGATCAATGCAAGCTAAGAGACAAAACTTTGAGCAACTTCAAATTAGGTTTCTGACAGAATCTTCTTGATAACAGAGTTTGACGAATGGTTGACAGTTTGGAGGTCTCTGGTTTCGACTGTGAAGTTTTAAAATTTTGACAGGCAAAAGGCAATGCGGTTTGTTTAATTCGGTTTAGTTTATCATGGTTCGTTTTTTACTGACTTTTTTTCGAGATCACGCGACTCGGTTTAGCATATGCAGCTTTCAAATTGACAGATGCGTCGCGACGCCTACAGATGCGGCGTTCCAAGTCTCAGATGGTTTATCAGAGCAGTTCGTTGCAGGATGTCAGTTGCGGTTCGACAGATATGACAGTTTTGTTTCAAAGTGATTTTCGTGTTATGTTGATGGAAGTTTTGATCTGTTTGATGAATGTTTTGTTTGAACTGTGACAAAACCAGAATGCACTTGACAAACACAGTGTTTTAAGGGGTAACCAAACACACATGAGATAAGCACAATCCTAAAAAGGCCACTAGGCCAAGGGTTTTATACTTGATATAGCCCACCAGTTATACCCCGGATTGGTGATGAACACCTTTCCTTCTCGAGAGCCCGGATAGCTTAGAATTTTGGTGGCATTGGCTCCCCTCCACGACTCATTAACGTCATTCGAGCACACCAAATTTGGATTCATTGGGTAGTGACATCCCAAGAATTGCTATCTCTACTCAAGGGGATCAGTAGTGAGTAATCTTCGGGTGTTGGCAACGGCCAATAGAACGGTGACAAAGGGTTTCGTTGGAATTTATTCCGTTGCGTGGGGCGTGATCCATGTGGCGAGAGTCCCCTTCGGATCCATCTCGTTTGGGGCCGTGATTCTTGGGCTTTTCCCAAGAACCCACTTTCTATACCGGCTAGAAGCCTGTCGGTGCTGCTCTGCCGAGGTGCGAATTAGAGTGGGGAGAAGTTTTCCACACGGGCCCAGAAATTCGATCGGGATTCTTCTTTGAGGGCGCGAAAGGGGAGAGAGATACTCCGATATACCGAATCATGAAGGGTAATATAACAGAAAATAATGGGTCTGGTTTTCTAATCACACAATTTTCACCAAGTGAGAGCATACTCACCTACCACTCCACAAGCACAATCAAGCATAAAAGACATGATTCTTTTTATAAGCACCAAAACAAATGTTTGCTAATCTAGAAATAAACAAGCACAATGTTTGTTTCTTCCTTCTTTGATATGCGAATCTGCAAACAATGAATTAGTAGTCTTTTTGAAACAATGGTCTTTGACATACGAATGGGGGTCGCCACATGCTACAAGAGAGGATTAGTAACAAAATCTAATCTAACTAACATGTAGGAATAAAAATAGAATACAGAAAAATAGAAAATTCGAGAACCAGAAACCAGAAAAACCCAAAATCCAAAAATTAGAACCTCAAAAACTGAGCGAAAAAAATTACTAGGCAAATGCGGCGCGGCAGAAACATTACCAGACAGATGCGGCGCGGTATAGCAAATGCGTCGTTCGGGTTTTCGAATGCGGCTCAAAATATCGAATGCGTCTCTGTATCTATCAGTTGCGGCTTGTCAGAACGGTTGCGTCGCTTCTGTCAGCAGATGCGTCGAGACGCTTGCGGTGATTCGTACCTGTACCTGCAAAATGACAGAAAAGAACAAAAACCCTACCAAAGCAGAAAACCGCTACAAAAAAGGATTAGTAACACGAAATCTAATCTTATCCATCATGCAGGAATAAAAACAGAATACAGAAAGACAGAAGATCAGAAAACCCAAAATCCGAAAATAAAACCCCAAAACTGAAAGAAGAATTATACCAGACAGTTGCGGCGCGGAATAACAAATGCGGCTTTCGGGTCTTCAAATGCGGCTCAGGAAAACAGATGCGTCATTATGGGCGTCAGTTGCGGTGCGGCAGGGTGATTGCGGCTTGACTATTCTCAAATGCGTTGCGACGCATCGGATGTGTCACAATGTTTTTAAAAAAAAATAGTTGCGGCGATCTGTACCTGTACCTGCAAAATGACAAAAAACAACAAACAAAAAAAACTGTACGAAAAGCAGAAAAACGGAGTCGGGTTCACCAATGTAATCAAGGGAAAAATAGATTATTGTTAGAGGGGTTAGCACAATAACATCAAAATCCCAATGAAATAACAAAGTACAAAGGAAATAATATGAAAACAAAAGAAACAATGTTACCCTAAGTCCTCATCTTCCATGATTGACCTTTGTTACACCTCCTAGCTTGCAGTAAATAAAGATGCCCTCAGATTTCAAATGAGCAACTATGACAAGTGCCTAAGCCCTATGCAAGTGTTGAAGGATTTGCATAAAAGAAAGTGACTTCACAATAAGCTAAATGACAAATGACTGTTAAAATGATAACCCTAAGTTGACAGAAAATAGACATGGACCAGAGAGAGACAAATAAGAACAAAATTGCCCTTTTATAAAAATTGCAATTTCGAATGTGTGGCCAGGATGAGAAGATGAAAAATACCCTAAAATCCATGGTTAAGATTGAATGTTGCAATACGAATTAGGGTTAGGTCAAAATTAGGGCAATGACTAGAAATGAAGGGCCAAGATTGAATTATAAGATAATTCAATCAAGGGTCGAAATTAAATGAGATGTCAAAAGAAAAGAATTAATTTGGAAGATAAGACTGGCACAGAAAAAGAGGCCGCTGGAGAAATTAAATAATAAAATTTATTTACCCCAGGTGACCAGTGAATAATTAAATAATAAAGATATTATTTAATTATAGGAGAATGTGACAAAAGGAATTATTTCAAATTAAATAATAATTTAATTCAAAATTCAAGAGGGTGGAATAAATTAACTTTATTTAATTTGATGAGAGAAGAGTTTAATGAATAATTAAATAATTAAAATAATTATTTAATTATAGTAGAAAATGGACAAAAATCAAATAAATTAGAATCTATTTAATTTTGGAGAGAAGAGGACCTAATTAGTGACGTAATTAAATAAATAAAACTTATTTATTTAATAATCAAGAGGAATAAATGACAGAAGGGGAATTAAATAAAATTAAGAAATTTATTTAATTAAAGGGGGACTTAGGTAATTAATGACGTATTAGATAAATAAATAAAATTTATTTATTTAATAATCATGAGGAATAAATGACAGAAGGGAAATTAAATAAAATTAAGAATTTATTTAATTAAAAGGGGACTAGGTAATTAATGATTATTAGATAAATAAATAAAATTTATTTATTTAATAATCATGAGGAATAAATGACATGAATTAATTAAATAATTATGAATTATTTAATCAATAGTCGAATGTGGACCAATGACATAATTAAATGACTTAATTATGCTAGGACGAAAGTGGTAAAATGAAACTTGGCCTAGGTCATTTTTAGGTGTCTACAAACTGTACAATGACAACACAAGACACTACTTGCTCCCCCTAAGAGGTAGCCACCAAACATTAGTCTAGAAAGAAGATAGATCCATAGATCCACCAGACTGATGCATCTCCATATGCATCTATTTCAAGAAAGGAGGGGTAATAACCCCTAACTTCTCCCAAAGATACTCAAAAGTATCTTTAGAAAGAGCTTTGGTAAATATGTCAGCAATCTAATCCTTTGTAGGTACATACACAAGCTTTACTTCATTATCCATAACTTTTTCTCTCAAAAAGTGATACCTGATAGATATGTGTTTTGTCCTTGAGTGCATCACTATATTCTTTGAAATGTTAATTGCACTTGTATTATCATAGAAAATAGAGATGGGATCATCATAAATTACTCAGATATCCTTCAATGTTTGTCTCATCCACAAAACTTGTGTGTTGTAGGATGTTGCAGCAATATACCCAGCCTCTATAGTGGATAAGGAAACTAAATCTTGCTTTTAACTTAACCATGACACCAATTTGCAACCAAGAAATAATGCACCACCACTTACACTTTTCCTATCATCAACACAACCTACCCAATCTACATCTCTATAAGCACTTAATGTGAAATTTGTATCCCTAGGATACCATAATCCATAGTCTGAAGTGCCATTCAAATATCTAAATATCCTCTTGACAACATCAAAATGTGTTTCTTTAGGATCTTCTTGAAATCTAGCCACAAGACAAACTACATGCATGATATCTGATCTGGTAGGAGTTAAATACAACAATCCTCCAAACATAGATTTGTATTTTCTCTAATCAGCCTTAGGTGAATCATCATCTTTACTCAATTTTCAGCCAGTCACCATAGGAGTGCATACCAGTTTGGAACCTTCTATCCCAAACTTCTTCAACATTTCTTTACATACTTTGAGTGTGAAATAAAAATACCTTTTTTTGTTTCATCAATTTGCAACCCAAGAAATAAATTCATCTCACCAAACATAGACATTTCAAACTCTTTTTGTATTTCTTAGGTAAAAATTTTGCATGTTGTTTCATTTCCTCCAAAGATAATATCAACATATACAACTACTATCAAGATTTTGTCATTTTCAATTTTGAAATATAAATTGCTTGCACTACCTTTATTGAAACCTTGTTGAACCAAATATATGTCCAGTCTTGCATGCCAAGCTCTAGGAGATTGCTTCAAACCATATAAATCCTTCTTCAATTTGTAGACCATGTCCAATTGCTTTGACAACTAAAATTCTTATGGTTGTTCCATGTACACTTCTTCTAACTCACCATTATGAAATGTAGACTTTACATCCATATGATAAACTTTAAAATCCTTGTGAGCAACAAATACCAAAAACATTCTGATAGCTTCCATCCTAGCCATTGGAGAAAAAGTCTCCTGAAAATCTATACCCTCTACTTGTGAGTAACCCTTACACACAAGCCTTGCATTATTTCTGACCACTTCTACATTCTCATTCAACTTGTTTCTAAATACCCATTTTGATCCAATTATGTTTTTATCTGTCGATTTAGGAACCAATTCCCAGGTTTGATTCTTCTCAATCTATATAAGTTATTCTTCCATTGCTCTCATCAATGATCATCTTTACATGCTTCACTTATTGTCTTAGGTTCAACTGTAGAAAGTAAACACAAATTTATTTCAGCAACAACAACTCTGCTTCTTCTCAATAATCCTTTTCTTTTGTCTCCAATTATTTGTTCTTCAGAATGATTATTTTGCATGTATTTAGGTGTCTTTGGGGACACCACCAAAGCTTCTTCTTCTTCATTCTAGTTCTCTTGTTCTTAAACAAATTCTTCTACCTCTTTTTTGCATTCTAGTTCATCTGATACATATCCATCAACTTCAATTGAATTCTTCAATGCTTCATTAACATTGAAATTGGTGATTTCTACAATCCTTCTCATCCTTTTATTGTCGCATCTATAAGCTTTGCTTCTAAGGGAGTATCCAAGTAAGATACCATCATCACATCTTGCATCAAACTTTCCTAAATTTTCTTCATCTCTTCTAATATAACATTTGTTTCCAAATACTTTGAAGTACTTTACAGTCATAATCTTTCCATACCACAATTCATAGGGAGACTTAGTGTTGTTAGCTCTTGCTTGAACTCGATTGAACACATAAATAGCAGTGTGAATTTCTTCTCTCCGGTAGACTTCCGGTAGACCTACCTCAGTTATCTTGATCTAGTAGCTTCTTGAACTGTCTAGTTCTTTCTTTCAACAACTCCATTCTGCTGAGGAGTTCTAGGAGCAAACAATTTCCTTCTTATTCCATGTGCTTCACAAAACATGTTAAACTCATTGGAGGTGAATTCTCCACCTCTTTCAGACCTTAAGAATTTGATTTTCATTTCTATTTTATTTTCAACCATAGCTTTGAATGCTTTGAATTTTTCTAATGCATCAGATTTCTCTCTAAGAAATGTAACCCATGTTATTCTAGAGTAATCATCAATCAAAAGCATAAAATACCTGTCACCTTGTAGACTTATCACCCTTTTAGGACCACAAATATCTGTATGAATCAAATCCAGTAGCCTAGTAGTAGATTGTTCCTTTGACTTAAAGTTGTTTCTAGCTTTCTTTCCAAACTGACAGTCCTTACAAATAGCATTAACAGGCTTCATAATTCTTGGTAAATCCCTCACAAATTGTACTATGTTGATTCTAACCATGTTGTCAAAATTCATGTGACACATCCTTCTAGTGCCATAACCAATTGTCATTAATCTAAGACATAAAGCACTAGTAGTATCATCTCCAAACTTAACTAAGCCTCCATCATATTTTTCAAGTTTAACAAACTTACTCTTGTCACTGGTCATCTGATGTGAACAACGACTATCAACAACCCAGTAATTATTTTCCTGTTTAGCATGAAGAGTAGAGATCACAGTATCTTCAACTTTCTTTGGAGCACATTCCTTCACACAACTTTCAATATTAGCAGAAGTAGATTCATCTTTTATAGCCAAGAACAAGCATCCATTATCATCAAAATATCCATAATTAGACTCAACATTAGAAATACCAGCATCTTCATTTACATAAAATGCTCTCTTGATAATATTTCCTTTGTTTTCTTTGCCTTCTCTATGTGTATTCCTCTCAGCTATTTTCAAACATCTTGAAGCATAATGACCTATTGCCCCACAACTAAAACATTTCAAAGGTAACTTACCTTGATACTTACCAGAGCCCTTTTTCATTCTTCTTACAAAGTTAGCTTCCACTTCATCAAAGTTTTCTTCACCTGAATCTTTAACATTTGTAACCCTTAAAGCAGTTTCTGTCTTTGATCCATTTCTCAAGCTAGGCTTTCTCATTTCAAATGAGGTTAGTGTACCCAACAACTGATATTTAGTATAGATCTATAAATTCCTCAATAGCAGATACCTTTTCACTATGTGCAGTAGGGAGAGTTCTGAGAATCTTCTTCACTATCTTGGATTCATCCACTTGTGCATCAAGTCCTCACATTCCACCTGCTAGCTCATCCACTCTCTATACATAGGATTTAATGTTCTCATCTTCAGAAATTTGAATGATCTTAAATTGTGCCTCCAAGTTCTGCAACTTTTCTTCTTTAACATTTTCATCCCCTTCATGGATCTATTCCAATGCATTCCACACATCTTTAGTAGTCTTCAGATTTACAACTTGAATTAATTCAGAATGTGAAAGACTGTTCTTCAGAATAAATTTTTCCTTTTTTCTTGCTTCATGTGCCTTGATCTCATCAGAAGTACTTGGACCATTAGTAGGGGCAATGTATGGAGTCTTATAATCTTTCTCAACACCATATCCATAGTATTCCAGATATGCTTCCATATTTTCCTTTCCAGAAAGTATAGTCGATGCCATCAAACCTAGGGCACTCAATAACTATCTTGTTCACTATCCTAGACCTTCCTTAAGCATTTAATCTCTTGTCCAAGGAGGCAAGCTCTAATACCAATTGTTGAACAAGACAACTGAGAGGGGGGGTGAATCAATTGTAACAATTTTAACCTTTAAAACTTTCCCTAGAAGTTAGATCAATAACCATTCACAAATCCTTTACTCTGCTAATGTGATTAATCATTAAGTGCAAAAGAAAAAACTGAAAGAAGTAAGACCATACACAAAATAACACCAGATTTACATAGAAAAACCAATGAGGGAAAAACCACGGTGAGGATTAGATCATAATATAGAAAATTCCAAAAATGAATACAAAGGCTCACTGCCGGAAAGACTCATTGTTGAGAAAGGACTTACTTGTCCAAAACAAGACTCACTGTCCAATAAGGGCTTATTGCCCGAAGGGATAACTTCCATAGAATTACAAGGAAGATAGAAGAGAATTGTTATAGAGAGAAAACTATCTCAATGCAACAAATATTTCCACCTCAATTCACTCACACACTTGCAGACATGCTTGAATAATAGAGTACACCTTCAGCTCACTACCTCTAGGAACTCTCCACTTGAATTTTGCACTGATCTAGCTCAAAATCGCATCACACACACTCTATTTTGCATCTATCTTGCTTTATTCACAAACATATAAACTTATATTTATACCGTCTTGAACTCGAAACTCATCCAAGGTCGGCCACACACCATTTATATTTGCGAATTAAAATTAGGTCGACACCAAAACATCCTATAGTGGAATTAGAATGAGGGAAACCCAAACACATGTTTAATGAGGACCTAAATAAGTCCCAACATTCCTCAACACACTTTCATGAACTTTGTAAGTAGTGTTTAACACAAGGTCGGCCAACACCAGTGCAAAACACATAAAAAAATTAAGCACACACGATGTTAACACAATCCAATCCTTCCAGATAACAAACTTCACTTGAACACAATCTTATCAACTTATTCTAAGAACCGCAAGTCCTAAAACCAAAATTCAGAGAAATCTGAAGTAACTATATTTCTTCCAAACACAACCAGACATACTAAAAACATAGTACACATACTGGTGAAAATATCTCACACTGTACAACGATCCAAAAGCCCAAATTCAGGATATAGCAACCACCAACAATCATGAACAACACCTTAGGACCACACAAGCATAGGAACACATCTTAGAGCACAACCCAGAGCATACCAACAAACCTTCTTTATTACAATTTCTCAATATCCTCGACATATACAATTAATAACCTATTTCCATGATATCAGTGACAACAACAACCAGTTCGTAACTAGTTGACAGTAATGAAAACATCTTCATACTTGCAACACTATAGTTGTACTATTAATTGGGTTATACCTTCTTTTCAACTTAGTTTTAGTATAATATAAAAGGGTTGAGTGATAAAATCATATTTACAATTTGAAAATATAAAATCATTGAGAGAAAGATAATTCAAATATATTGTATCTACATTTATCTATGTTGTATGATGGAAAGTAAATTGGTATGTACTAATTTCTAATATATTTCTAATATTTTTGGGATAAAATTATTTCTTGAATATAGGTGAGGTTTCCCTTATTAAAAACTTAAACTAAAATAAATTAAACATACCATGAAATATATACAACACTCCATATTTATGATTTTTAGACCTTTTTCTTTGTGGGTAGGATTTTAAGAAAATAAAAATAAAAAATTGAAAATAGGGAAGTGTGAATTAAAGAAAATAGAAAACATAATTTAATCAAATAGAAAGAATAAAAAGGGGTTTACAACAACATATATTTGTAGAAACATATTTATAAAATAAAATCTCACACCAATATAGGAATATGTAAAATGATACAATTTTTTGGTTTAATTTATTACTCATTTTCAAAAAGGTATAAAATATATATTTTTCTCTACATGTTCTAAGAAAAAAATCCAAAATCCCTTCTACATTGCTCAAAATTATAACATATAGGTGAAGTATCTCTTCAAATTCCCTCCAAACCTTTTCATATTCCTATTTTAATCTTTAGAACTTTAATCCTCAACTTTAAGTATTTGACCACTTTTTTGGTTACCATATTTCTCCTCTTCAATGTTTGATTAAGTCATATTAAACCATCAAAATTGGAAGCATCTAATCGCATTACTGTTTTCACATGAATCACACCTTGCTAAATGCTGTAGGGGCACCATGTTTGATCAATTTTGCAAATAAGGTCTTTTGTAATAGGTTTTAGGAGTTTGAGTTTAAGGTCATGAATAAAGTCATGATAGACCATTTATGATGTATCTTGAGTCATTTTTGGGTGGTTAGAGTAAAGTTGTTAGATTGGTGTCAATTATGCAAAACTTGTCAAAATGCAATATGTAAAAAGTGCAAAAATGTAACAATGGGAATGCCAATGGTCAAGGAGGTTTAAAATTCAGTTGGAGTCATTGTAGTTGGTTGAGGAAAGTTTAAAAAGCCTTGAAAGGCTCGATTACTGTATAGAGAGTTGATTTCTTCAAGATCAAACAATAAAGTCCCCTGTTTTCTTTTATATTTTTGTATGTTTCATTAAATATTGTTGTTACAAGCATTTGTACTTGCCTGTATAGGAGCATATTGGCCTGAAGGTGATTAGAATCAATGGTGGGATGAAGTAGCGAAGTTTTGGTTTTAATTTTATTGAATTTCATAAAGGTTCAAGACTTTTATTGCAATTCTTCTACAAGCGGGTCTGTAACTCAGAACTTGGGTTTTGAAAGTATTTAAAATGCTATAAGCACCCATTCCACCATTGGATTTTTCTATAACTTGGTGGAATAGGTGTCTTAGGATAAATTTAGGTGTTTATGGGGTTTCTAAGAGAAGGGGAGGTGATTTGGGGGTTTTTGTATGATGCCCTAGTTGTTAATTTTATGAGTTTTTAGTGGAATTTGGTGGTTAAAGAGTGGAAATGGTTGAAAAAACTTGGGGAAGAAAATTTTGAAGATTGATTAAGAATAGGAAGACTTAATGGAGCATGTTTGATTCATTGGCAAGGTATGAAGAAGTTGGGAATGCAGTTTTTCAATAAACCCCCTTTGGAATGGCTTAAAATGAGGGTTTTAAGGTTTGTGGACTTAGAAGGCATTAATTTGGTTGCAAATTATGAATTTTGAGGTTTCATAGACTAGGTAAGGAATGTACATAGGAATTTTGGGTTGGCAGTAAATTTAAAATGGAGTTGCTTTGTAAAAGTGGGCTAATTATGCCCATGTTCAGCGTACAAGTCCAGTTCAGGAGGTGTTGTTCCAAAATAAGGGTATGAGGTTTTGAGATATGTTGAAGAGTGTCCTAATGGGTTCTTGAAATGATATTTGGGTTGTGGGTTTGATGAGTATTGTGGAAGTTATGATCAATTTTCATTGTTTTCACTACTACAAGGCAAGAATGGTGGATTTGAGAGAATGTGCCAAGATAGAGTTTTGGTGATTGGAAAGTGGGTTATTTTTGTTTGAATTGTGTTTGTAAGAAGGTTTCCTCCATGCTCTGCATCAGTTGGTATCAAAGCTTAGGAAGTAGATCTTTTGAAGGAGAAAAAGTGAAGTTTGAGAAATGAAAAGTGGTGATTTGTGAAGACAAAATGCTTCCAAAGGGGAAATCTGTGGCTAGAGAGATTTTTGAATTGAAATATAAGCATGCTAAGGATATGAGAGAGTTGAAGGAAAGGCTTGTTGCTCTGGAAACAAGGCAGAAAAGAGATGTGGACATGAGTGATGAGAGTGACTAAGATGAAGAAGAGGAAACTAATAGTGAAGAGGAAGAGGAATTGGATCCTGATGATCAGAGTATGGCTAAGTTTCTGAGGGTAGTCAAGGATGATAGACATAAGGTGAATATTTATGTGCCAAAATATGGAGGGAATTTTAATGATGAAGAATTGTTGGTTTGGATTGCAACTTTGGACAATTACCTTGAATGTGAGGATGTTCCTGAAGAGAAAAGGGTGAAGATTGCAAAGAAAAAGTTGAACGGCCATGCACTATTGTGGTGTGATTATGAGCAATTTGAGAGAAGAAAGAAAGGTAAATCAAATATGGTATCTTGGGACAAAATGGTGGCTAAAATGAAAGGTAATTTTTTGCCCTCTGATTATGCTATTCAAATGTTTAGAAAACTTCAAGGTTTAAGACAAAAAGAAATGGATGTTAAAAAATATATTGAAGAATTTTACAAGTTGAGTATTAGGTTTGGTCATAATGAAGATGATAATGAAAATATTGCTAGGTATTTGGGTGGATTGATATTTAACATTCAAGATGAACTAACCTTGGAAAATCCAAGAACTATTGAGGAATGTTATTAAATGGCAATAAGGGCTGAGGAAAAGGTGAAAAGAAGGAAATACAAGACAAATAGAGGTAGAGGCAGCACTTCAAGAGGAAGAGGATCATTTTATACTTCAAGACAATCAAGTGAAAGCCAAGAAGATGCACACAAAGGATATGAAAAAAAATTGATCAAAGAGGTGGATTCAGAGGCTCTAGAGGAAGATTTGGTGGAGGTAGGAATTCAAACACATTTTTAGGTAGATGCTATCATTGTAATCAGTTTGGTCATCCAACATACAAGTGTCCTAAAAAACTAGGTTCTACATCAAGTGGTGGAGACAAAAGAGTCTAGTTGGTGCAAGAAGATGAATGTGAAAGTGTAAATTCTCCTAGTCATCTTGCTGCTCCAGAAGTGGGAGAGTCATTGATGGTGAGAAAACAATTTCTACAGGCATCCAAGGAGAAGGAATCTACACAAAGGAGGACATTATTCAAAACCACATGCAAATGTAAAGGTAAGGTATGCAAAGTTGTAGTAGATTCAGGAAGCACTGACAATATAGTTTCTAATGAAATGGTAGATAAATTGAACTTAGAAAGAATTCCTCGTGAAACACCATATAGAGTAGCTTGGTTGAATGATGATCAGTCCATTTTGGTTAATGAATAAGCCTTAGTTGAGTTTAGTATTGGTGGCTATAAGGATAAAGTTCTTTGTGATGTTTTTCCAATGAGTTGTTGTCATCTATTACTTGGGAGACCATGCCAGTTCGATAGACATTCCATTTATGATGGGAGAGCCAATACATATCAAATTGAGAAGGATGGGAATGATTTTACATTAACTCCATTGGTTGAGGATGTGAAAGAACAAGGCAAGGAAGTAAAAGTCATCATGTTTGGCAAGGAGTATATAAAAGTTGAGGAAGACAAAAAAAAGTGTGTGCAACCACTATAAAGGAAGAGGATGCTAAGACAACAAGTATGAGGAATACTTCAGTATTGGGAAGACAAGGTAATGAGAAGATGTCAAGTACAAACCTAGAGAAGGTCAAGGATGAATATGGAAAACCCCCCAGATATGTCGACCTAGCTAGAGTTTACAATAATAAAATAGCCACAAACAAGTCAATGAAGAAGAATTTGAAATAAGTAAAATATGCATTAAATGCATGAACTCCATCCAAGTCGGCCTGGGATATCCAATAGAATTTGGACCAATGCATGCAAAAATAATAGGGAAGCATAATTTCTGATGTATCCTTGTATTAACTGCTTTCCCCTTTGTCTTTATTTCAATGCACCCTATCATGCACCATCAAAAGTACCTTGTCCAAGTTGGCTATAGGTGGTAGAGGTAAAACCTTAATTCTCCTTTTGATAGATTTAATATTTTATTTTGATTGCTCCACTGACTTATCCCATTCAACCCTGCTAGATTGATATTTCGCAATAACTGCAATATAATTGGCTGCATCATCTAACTGATGCTTAGTAACTAAATCCTCATGGACTAGAGAATATACATCTCACCACCATTTCCTCAACTGTTCTAAGCTCAAATTTTTTGGTGCAAACCTCTTTCTCCCTGTCATCACCTCAAAGAAAGAAATGCGCCTATCATGGATATCAGTCAGGGTATCCTCAATTTTCCTCCTCTGCTTATATATCTTCTTCAAAACCTTTTTCCTTATTTGCAAAGCTTCAAACCATTCCCAAGGTTCTGCAACTCTGGAGGAAGGGATAATTCCATCACTACCAACTTCTCTTTAGTGTATTCCATGATGGTCTTGGTCTTTTGCAGCAGGAGATCTACATCCTCTTTATCTTGAGCCAATGCATCCTTCAACCAATCTACTTCCCTCATTGCATCTCCTCTGGTTGAAAGGATGTCCTTGATAGCATCATCTCCTTTAATTTTCACCCCCTGTAGCAAATTCATTGTGGCAAGAGTAGTGGCCTTCATTCTTTCCAACTCAGTTATGGTTTCCTGTGGTAGGAAAATCAAGATAGAAGATGAGGAGCTAATAGATTGCAAGGGCTTCATCAAGTCCTGCAAGTACTTCTTTAATTTCTCATTCTCCTTAAATTCTCGCTTAGTTTGCACCTCCTTCCTCAACCTACCCAGGATCACTGCACTAGAGCCTTCATAATCTTTGATATATTTCTCCATGGAAGTAGTCCCTACGTTGATGGTTTGTACATTGTAATCCTCTCCAATTGCATCATCTCTTCTCTTATCCGAAGTAGGAGTAGCAATGTGGACTACCCTATTGTTGGCCTCATCTCTTTCAATCCTTGAAATAACCTTGGCTTTCTTCTTTCCTTTTCCCTTTCCTATGCTTTCCAACAACTCATCCCAATTGGGAGGGATGTCATCCACAACAATTTTTTTCTCTTCAATTCCCTATCTAACCAACCTGGAACAGTAGATCCTTGCTGTGCTTTATTCTGTTCAACTTCATGTTGTTGGTCCTTAGGTGCATCTTCATTCAAATCCCGCTTCTCAAGAATCTCCTCAGCCTTATTCTCCTTTTCTCTAGTTTGTTTTTCTCTATGCACAGGCGATGGATTCCTAACTGGCATCTCTTCTCTTTGAGGAGCTCTAACTTCTTTAGGTCCAATAGGTGAATCCTCATATGTAAACAGCGGAGACTGCATCACCCACTATGTTTCTGCCTCAACATTATAGAGCTCACCCTCTTGAAATTCTTCTCCTTTTGTATCTTAATGATCTTCAACTCTCTTGGATTCACCTAGTTCCTCATGAGCTCCATGGGAAGAAGGCATATCATTATGTTTTTCTATATGAGGAGTAACCGGAGGAGGATCCTTCTCTAGCACATTGTCCTTAGGAGAAGGAGTTCTTGATTTCCTTGTGTATACTTGTGTCCTTTCTCCTGAGCTCTCCACATTTACCACAGGTGGGTTAACTTATTCTCTAGCCTTAGAGCTTACCTTTTGTGACAGCCTTACAATTCTTCTTCTTTTGGGCACAGAAGCACTAACCTCAAGATCTTTCTTTTCAGCTTCCTCTTTTCTAGGCTTCTTAGCCTTTGAAGTATGCCCCCTTTTCTTGGCAATAGGTTTTCTTTTCTTTTTTTTCTATTTCCTGAGCTTCCTCCACTTGAACATATTCAATCTGATCTAGAACTACCCTCACATTATATAATGGGACTGAATCTACTGGTATCCAGGAAAACTTCTTCTTTCTTATCTCATATTCATCATTGTAGTTAGCCCAATAGTCTTCCAACTCATCCTTGTGGCCATATTCTCTACTGGCCTTCTTTTGTGCTTCGCTAGTTCTGTCAAACCTAGACCTCTTGGAATGGAAGGATAACCCAAGAGTACTCATCTCCTCTTCTGAAGCCAGAGCTAAGTTAATGGAAGGGCATGCCTCTTCGGTGCCTATCCTAAAGGGAAGTCCCCACCAAATCCAGTCTTATGTTTATCTTTCTTCATGATGGCATCAAAGTCACATATTTGTCTCGTGACCTCCAGGAGTATGATATGATTAGTGGGATACCTTGAAATTCAATACAGAGCTTTTTGAAAACTGTCAATCCTTATGTATGAGAAGGTGGGAAACTGTATGAACCAAGCCCCATACCTCTTGATTAGCTCCTTGCCTTGATAAAAAATCCTCACATGCTTTGCACCTTGGAGTAATGTAGTGATGTACATGGTGAATGCATCATTCACCCTTCTATAGCTTGAATTACCCAAATGCAGCTATGGATAAACCTCATAGATCACATCCTGCCTGAAGATGCCCCTGGTACCCAGCCCCTTATATGGATGGAATCTTGCAAACACATAGATGAAGTAGGAAGTCATTATGAAGGTCTTGGTTTGTAGGAAATTACTCAATTGCTCATGAATCATAGCACTTATAACACCCGCCCAATGATAATTAGTATTCTGCACCATCCTTGCAATGACCTAGAACATTCAACCTTCAAATACTCTGGCACTCTTCAATCCTATCATTCTACTAAGAAGGGTGATAGTATCATAATAATCCTTGTTGAACTTTGCTCTGAATAGTTGTTTGGGTAGCTTGGAATAGTGAGACTTGGGCTTCTCCAACCAAGAATTGATAACCTGTTGAGCCTTGATGGTATCTTGTTCATAGAATTTCTTTGCCATATCCATATCAAAAGCCACCACATCAGACCTGTCAGGCATGTCAAAGGTCTGGGAAATAGACACCAGATTCAAATTTGCTATAATTCTCCCTTGGGGACCAACTATCCTCTGGGTACCTCTGTCATAGTGCCTAGAACACTCAAGAACCAACTCATAACATTGCACTGTGGGAGGGAATCTAGCCACATGTGCCAATCCTGATTCTAATCTTCTTCTAGCCAGTAAAGTAAGGTTTTGTGCTTCCATTCTAGCCTTGAACTCCTCATAATCCCATAGTTCGATATTTATGTCAGTCACTTTTGACCAGATGGAAGTAACCTTGCTCTCCGGGATCTTACTCTTGATGTCCATCTTGATCCTTTCTGCTTCGGACACAGAATACCCTTTTGAAATTGGATCCACAATTCTACCCTTGGTTCCACCTGCCACTGCTTACTCGACTCAACCTGCACTTAACAAAGAAACCATAGTAAAGATCACCTGAAAGCCAAGTTAAATCAATCATAAATAACATAATCATCATCAAAATTAATCCCAAATAAACAAGATGTCATTAATTCCCATAAAAAATGATCATATCAAAATTCGGGTTTCAAGTCATCTCGTAGAATCCAAACCAAAGAGGAATTTTGGGAAATTCCAAGCTAGATGGATTCTAGCGAAATGTACATGAAAAGCATCCATTAGCCATTTAGTAAATCATTATAATCCAAGAAACAACATGGGACATCTTACAACATCTCAAATTATTCATAATATGCATAATCATACGTTAACAAACCATACTATCTCATATTCCTTCACTTTCCACTAAATTTTGGGGAAACGGAGAGGAGTAGGAAAATCGGGGAAATCCGTCAATGAAGGAAAATCTTGAAATTGAAGGAAAACCTGAATATTGACGTTCTCTCATGATCTCGCTCAAATTGATCAAATGATCTCAAATTTGAGGAGTCTGGGCCTACAGCAAGTTTGATTTGAACCTCCTACTGATTTTCTTTGAACTTAAGGCTCCTATCAAAACAAACTAAAAGGAATGGTGATGCCCTAGGTGCGAAACCCTAAATATCAACCACTGATGCATAGAGCAAGCCTGGTGTTTAACTATCTCAACTACTAGGTTCTCATAAAGGGTTATTTACAGTCCATAAGTAGGCTACCTCATGATGCAAATGAAATAATGAGTTCAGAACTTACTTGGGAAACTATAAATAACGCCATATCAAGCAACCCTAGCCTCAGACACTCAAATGTACAAAACTATGAATTCCAAGCACGCCCAACAGAAAGAATCACTCACATTTGATAACTAAAAGTGGAGTAATAAACACATACCATTAATAAAATGCAAGCCAATTCCAGCAAATACAAACGAAAATCTTGAACGCCTGAGCAAGTAGTAGCAATGAAAACACCCAGGGAATCACAATCAAATCCAACAATTCAAAAACTCAGCATGCCAAAGTCAGCCAAGCACCTCAAGATCGAATACTTCAACTCAATAGGATGCCAATGATAAAGCAGAATGGCATAAAGTTCCCCAAAAATTGATTAAATATCACCTTCAGATGTTGTACAAATGGCATTAATGCAATCGACAAGACATCCCGACAAAATCTGGAAACCCACAGGATGATAGATATTCAAAAAGGTCTAGCCACCGCAGAATTCCGTGAAGACCAAAAATCTCTGAACTACAGTGCAAAGCAAGCAGAGCTGGACTTGGAGAGGAGCCGGGGAATTCTACCAGGAGCGGATTTTCTCGAAATCAGTGAAAAACCTGAGATAAGCTCAAAACTTAAGGTTTTCAATGAATACCCCAAAGGAGATCACCCAAGCAAGAAAGATACACACTTAAGATCATGCCAAAGCAAGGTAAATCCTCAAAATCAAAGGGCCAAAACACCAAGAACGAAAGCAAAAGAGGGTCCCTACTTTCAACGGGGCGTGTGTACAGAAACTGCACAACAATTGTCGACTTTGCTGGGAAATGCTCTAGAGCATGTCAGTGACAAACTAGAATCAAAAACCTAGAATCTCTAGTTTCGATCTCCCTATCAGACAAATAAATCAAAATGCAAGATTAAAGAAAATCAGAACTAAAGGTAGACTGAACCTTCCATAAACTAAAAATCCAAGTGTGTGCACATGAGTTCATTTCCCTCCTTTAGCTACTGCAGAAACCAAGTTTAATCAAGTTAGGATACGTAAATATTCTAACTTCAAAAGCAACTTGGATAGAGCCTCGTTGCCAGTTAGGCATCCATAGCCCCGACGAGGTTATCACTATGACTCTCCCGAACATAGCTCTATTGCGAGTCAGGTGTCCATAGCCCCGATAGAGATATTTGGATACCCCTGATAAGTTGAATGCATTTGATTTTCAATATTTTCTCTTTTTCTTCTTTTTGAAATTTCTTTTCTTTTTCACTTTTCCATTTCAACCTGTGAACAATGAAGTTCACACTTAGGATTGAGGACCACAGTGGCATTGAAGTAGAAATAATATTTTTCACCTAATCATGACCTCACAAATATCCCAAAGCAACTTTAGGATTCTTAAGATGTATGAAAGATGTAAGATTTTAGAATACTTCAAATTCAAATCAAACTAGTGACCCATCCTCCTTAAATCAAACATTTAGATTGCTTGACGATAACAAAGACCTCAACCATCCATTCAAGACACATGATTAAAGTTCATTACTCAGAACAGTCCCAGGTAATAATATGATTGCCATGTAGGTGCAACACATCTAGAAGAAAACAAGGAAACCTCCAAAGCAAAATCAGAGCAAAAACACACCAAACCGAAAGCAAACCTACACTAACCAAAACAAACAAAAGCAAAACAGAAAGGGAAATCTACTCTAACCAAAGCAAAAAAAAGAAAACAAAGGAAACCTAATCTAACTATATACAAGGAAAGAGCTGCACACAACTCAGGATTGGAAATAATGCTTCAAGTACTGCCCATTGATAGGAAGTGGGATATCCTCCCCAGTGAGAGTTTGCAAGCGAAAAACATTATCTCCTAGGATCTCTGAAATCTGATAAGGGTCGAGCCAAAGTCTGTCAAATTTACCATGCTCCCCTTTTCAGTCATGGGCTTTGTCCCAGTAGAGAACCAAGTCAGAAATCCTAAAGGCTTTTACCTTGGCTCTTCTATCAAACCACCTTTTGACTACCCCCTGATGTTTAGCAAATTTTTCAAGGGCTTCGTCTCTTTTCTCCTCAAGGTGTAACAATTCAGCAAGTCGAGCTTCACGTTTATCCCTCCCATCATAATATTCATTAATGAACTATAGGGTGGGGATTTTTAACTGAATAGGAAACACAGGCTCCAACCCATAAACTAGGTGGTAAGGGGATATTCCTATGGAATTCTTGTGTCTTGTACAATCTGCCCAGAGAGAAAATCTGAGCTGGGTGTGCCAATCCTTAGGATTTCTTTCTAACAGCTTGCGAATAACAGTCAGGAGATTTTTATTAGAAGACTCAGCTAAACCATTACCCTGAGGGTAATAATTGGATGAAAACTTAATTATAATTCCATGATCAAAGGCCTAATTGGAGAATTTCAATGATGCAAATGCAGGACCATTATCACAAACCAAAGACATAGGACATCCAAAGTGATTAATAATACCTGATTCGATAAAATTGATTACCACCTCAGAAGTACATTGCTTGCAAGAAAGGGCCTCAATCCATCTTGTGAAATAATCAGTAATAGTAAGAATATACCTATGACCTGCAGAGGAAGGCGAATTGATTGGACCTACAAAGTCCATTCCCCACTGTGTGAAAGGTTTTACCTCAAATACTGGTTGAAGTGGGAGTGTTGCATACTTCTCTCTGGTTGCTACAGTTTGACACACATGACAAGTTCTGACATGGTTGTGTGTGTTTGTGAACAGTGTGGGCCAATAATAACCAACTCTCAAAATCTGATTCGCTGTAGAAGGTGCAGATCCATGGCCTATACCATATCTATCATGAAATTCCAACATTACTCTTTTAGATTCTGCCTTTCCTAGGCACCTCAAGTATACACCATCATGATTTTTCTTATATATAACAACTCCCTTCAACATGAAATTGTCGCTCTTCAAACAAAATTCCCTTCTCTGTACTACATTAAGATGGTTAGGACACCTTTGAGTCAGGAGATAGTGAATGATATCATCATACCATTCTCTGAGAGAAACATCTTCCAGATTGTAATGTTGGGCTGCAAGATCAGGGCCTATTTCTACCATTTTCCTTGTAAGTCCTTTCCCTCTTACCAGCTTCATGGGTTGAATCTCAATATCATATTCTTGTAACACAGTTACCCACTTAGCCCTACGCTCTCCTAGCTCATTCTGCATCAAAAACAGCTTGACTGCAAGATCAAGAACTATTGCAAAGACCTTATTTCTGAGGATATAGTGTCTAAATTTCTTCATAGCTTTGACTAAGGCATAAGCCTGCTTCTCCACACTTGGGTATATTAGTTCTACATATTTCAATGGTGCACTCATAAATGCTATGGGATGTTCATTTCCTTGATCATATTTTTGAGTCAACATAGCAGCACAAGAGTGATCAGAAGCAAAAAAAATATAGAATGGCTTAGCATAATCTGGACTCACCAAAATAGGAGCTTCAGTAATAGCCCTTTTTATCTTTGCAAATGCCTCCTTAGCTTTTGCACTCCATTCAACTTTGGCTTCCTGCTTCAACATTGCATTCAGTGGCTTGACTATTTCCGCAAATCCAGTGATGAACTTCCTTACAAAGTTGATTTTTCCAAAGAATGATTTCATTTCTTTCTTGCTAGCAGGTGGCTAGATCTTGAGTATAGCTTCCACTCGTTCTGGATCAATGGCAATTCTTGTTTTAGAGATAACGTGCCCAAGAAATTTTCCCTCTGCAACTCCAAAGATGCATTTCTTTGGATTGAGAGATATGCCAAACTCTCTGCACTTCTTAAACACCTTGCACAAATCAGCTATGTGGTCTCTTCTCTTCTTTGAAAAGACTGTCAGATCATCCATATAAATAATTATGCATTTACCAATTATATCTCTAAAGGAAATGTCCATGGCTCTCTGGAAGGTGGCGCCAGCATTGATCAAATCGAAGGGCATCCTCCTATAGTAAAAAGTACCCCACTTGGTGGTGAAAGAAGTTTTATGTTTGTCCTCATATTGTACCATAACTTGATTATATTCAGAATAGCCATCCAAGAAAGACATCATCTGAGATCCATTGATAATCTGAAGTACTTCATCCAGCAAGGGTACTGGATAATTATCTTTCTCTGATGCTTTGTTAAGGTTCCTAAAATCCACACAAAGTCTGATTTCACCATTCTTTTTTCTTACAGGAACCAAATTTGCAACCTAGGTTGAATTTCTAATTGGGAATATGATTTTGGTAGATAGCAGCTTTTGCACTTCCTTTTGAATTATTGGTTCTAGTAGAACATTGATTGGCCTCTGCCTCTGCTTGAAGGGCCTTACCCCTGGATTAAGAGGGATAGTATGAGTTATAATTGATGTGTCATAAGTCTTCAAATCTTCATAACTCCAGGCTATCACATCTGGATATGTATGTAATGCATCAATTATTCCTTTTCTCTTTACTGGAGTACATACTTTGCCAATGAAGTCATTCTTGACATCATCCTGAGTCCACATATTATACTTTTCACATTGTCCATTGATGGACTCTTTCTTGGCATCTTGTTCTTGATCTTTGACCTTATCTAGATCAAAAATCCTTTCTAGCTGCACCATTCCTTTGAGAATAGTATTGGTCTTCAGATTAATTACCCCTTCCAAATCCATTTCTGCTTCTTGGAGTTTAGTTTCATCAATAATTTGTGAAGCAAATACATCTGAGCTTGTGATAAAATCCAAAATATGCTTATCATCTTCAAATACCTGGAAATTGGTAATGTTGTCAGGTTCTAAAGGTACTGGGTTCAGTTCCACCATAAACTTCTTCAATCCAGAAAGAGACAGAGGTTGCAATGTACTAGTTGCCTAGGCAAGAGAGTCAATTGTCTGGTTTTTACTTCGTGGGATCAACTGAATGTTGAAGACATCAAATCCTTCAATAAGGTCCCATACTCTGTGTCTATAATTGGTCATTCTTCGGTCATGACATGAGTACTGCCTCCTGAATTGTTTGACCACTAACTCAGAGTCCCCAAAGACTTGCAAAATATTAACCCTTTTCTTTAATGCCATGAGAAACCCATGAATCAAAGCCTCATATTCTACTACATTATTTGTACAATGAAATTGAATTCTATAAGCAACAAAGAAGGTTTTACCTCTTGGATTGATTAACTCAAATCTTGCTCCAACTCCTTGCCTTGATTTGGATTAATCAAATCTTAAAGTCCAACAACCAGCCACTACAGACTTGATCACTATAACTCTTGCACTATTTTTGTTGGATGGTTCTTCAGAAAGAATCACTTTCTTTCCTTTAGGATCCTCTTGGACATTCTAGATATTAATTCTGACTGTTGGAGTTGGATTGATACACTTTTGTATTTGTTCTACTGTAGCTTGGCACAAGCAACAGTCCAATTCTAAATGGGAGGCATTGTGAACCCTACACCAATTTGGCAAGATTAATTCCCTAAACTTCATTCCTCTACCCAATTGAACCTGATCTTCAATACATTTTTGAATGAATTCCTGGAAACTATCCAACAAGCCGAGTTGATTATCTTTAGGATCATCATCATTTATTGGTTCCACCAAGGCTTCAGTACCACTGGATTTAGCTGTGAGATCAATAGGCGCAACATGTAGAATAATAATTTCTTCTACATCAGATTCCCCAAAAGGGGTTGCAAGCACGTAATTTCCCATGCTCACTTCATATATCAGAATCTCATTCGAAGTGTTCTGATATTCTATAATCATGTATTTCAGACTAGGTTCCCTTTCAATTCTAATTTGGTTTGGCACTCCCTTCCAGGGAAGCCACATGTGAGAGTGATTAGTCGGTACATATTCATTCAAGGCCCTGGTGAAGTCTCTTCCCAGAATTAGACCGTAAGCATCAAGTATATCAGCCACTTGTATATTGATAACCTATTGAATTCTAGGATCAGAAGCAACCTACATATGAATCATGTTTAATTCCCCTACAACATTAACTTCAGTTCTATCCAATTGTGTAACTTTATTTTGGGAATCAGCAAGAGTAATACCCAAAGCTCTATAGACACCAAAGGGCATTACATTAGTGGAGGAACCTAAATCTAACAAGCAGTTGTGCAGATTTTTACCAAATATGCGGACAAAAATCAGAAATGGAGGAGTATCCATTTTCCCCTAGAACAGGGTCAAGGGAGTATCCACTTGAGCAACTTGAGTTCTATATTTCTCCTTTCCTTTATCTCCAGGAGGCATGTGGACTTAATTATGAGTCTGAATTTTCCTTCCTACCAATTGAGAACTAGATGCTTTGTTGACACTTTCACTAACTGATTTATCTTGTGATAGGGAATTCGCATTATAAGCTCCTAGCACTGCATTCCTAATAGTTGGAACTCTCAATAATTCATATGCAAAGAGGCTTACATTTAGCTTCTTGAGTTCTTCCGTAACATATATGGCCAGTTGTTCCTCACTCAGATCAGTCGGGGCCTCTTTGAAGCATTCCACCATCTTGTCTTTGCTTGCTTCAACACTGTTTCCTTTTGATGGTTCCATTTTTCCTTGATCTTTAGATAAATATTTCCTAGACACATGAGGATGTGGTGGATTATTGCTGGCATTAGGATCTAGAGGCGTAGTGAAGTTGTTCGGTGGAATGGAAGTGGTGAAGGGGCCTCCATCCTGTGGATGTCTGTGTGGAAAGTCCCTCAGATCATACTTCTTAACAGGCCTCTGGAAGGTTTGTACCTCTTCAACATAAGCTTCTTCTTCATCCATGGGACCATTATCATTCACTGGATTTTGATCAAACAACTGTGTAATCTCATCTCCATTGCACACCTGGTCTGCCTCTTCCTTCAGCTGGTCTTATTCTTCTTCAGGAACATTTTCTTTGCTTTGTGGAAAAGGAGCATTATTCAGTACCAACATTGATGAATCATAGGGAGTAGATGGCACCATTTCTTGACTACCTGCATTATTCTCTTCATACTAAAAAATTAAAGTTGTTGTCTGGAACTCTTGACAATCTAACTCAGAATGTTGACTCATTTTATGGAGTCTACACCATCCTAATAAAGTAGCCTCAACTAAATATACACCATTTGGAGGCTTCTCTTGATTGATTGGTTGATCCAATGGGGTGGGGAGTCCTCCATTGTTAGGCCTCATATTCCAAGTCATGTTTTGTCTTGGTGGTTGTCTCCTGCTAAACCCTTGTCCACCAAATTTCCCTCTATCAAAGTTTTGGCCTGAGGATTGTCCTTTATCATAATTTTTCCCTCTATCATTATTATACCCTCTATCATTATTATATCCTCTGTCATTATTATATCCTCTTTCGTTGTTATATCCCCTTTCAAGATGTTGCCCACTATCAAAATGTTGTCCTCGTTGATTTTCTCGACTTTCTCTGCTATGATTGGATTGCATATTTCTCTGAGCAGCTTGCAACTGATTGTTCTGGTTCCTCAAATAAGTTACCTCCATATTCAGCTTCTTCACTTGTTCAGTCAATTCATCCAGTCTCTCTTTGTCAAGATTTCTGTATGGAGGCTAGTTTGCATTATTTTGTGGATATCCTACTACAGTATTGGCATTCAATGACTGGTTTAACACTTCAGAATTCTACAGATATGTGGGAAAACTAGCCTGAGGCTATGGATGAAGAGGTTGATTTACATTTTGCTGAGGGTAGCTGATTGTGGTTGGAACTTGACTCACAAGAGGTCCTAGGTGAGGGACCAGAGGCAACTGAGGTATTGGATTCATGATGGGAGTGTGATTAGTGAGAGCCTAGTTGAGAGCTGGGACTTGTCTAGGGTGAGCAGCAGGTCCTAATGATGGTAAAGGCCTAGAAAAATGTTGCCTTAAAGCAGTGCTAACCTTCACAGCCTCAACGTATGCATCAAGTAGGGTATTAGGAGGGTTGTTTCTCCATTTCATGAATGTGGTTGTTAGATTGTCAAGTCCCTCATAATAGACTTCTAAAGTAGTGGCTTCATCAACAACATAGGGGGCCTGCAGTCGAGTATAGGCATGATGAAACCTATTGTTAAAGGACCCTATAGGCTCATGGACTTGTCTCTTAACATTAGTGAACTGAAGATAGAGCTCATTGAGACTAATGAGAATCCTAAACTTCTGCAAGAATGCAGTCTCTAGTTCAGTCCAATTCTGGATGGACCTAACAAGCAGATGATTGTACCGATAGAATGCATCCTCCCCCAAGGAATAAGGAAAGAGTCTACATGCTACATCCTCATGATTGATTCCTCTATCCTTAAGGCCAATCTAAAAGATCCTGATGTGTTCCTCAGCAGTTCTATTAGGATCATTAACATGGAATTTTGAACAAAAGTGTTCAGGGTTCTTGGGCATGACATTGTAATCAGGGAAAGTCAATGGAGATGGGTTATTAGCTAGGAAAGCCATTGGTGGAGGTGGGGGTGGTAATGGCTAATTTATGGCTGGCTGAGGTTGTTGAATAGGAATGCTTTCAGACTCAGACTCAGATAAACTTGATGAAGATGGGGATGATGGAGATGATGGAGGTGGTTGGGTGGATGATGATTCTCCCCTTTTGTTGGTCCTTCTTGACCTAGTAGGGGCTGGTAATTCTTGAAATTCCTCCTCCCCTAGAGTAGATCTGGTTCTTCTTCTAAATCCTTCAGGAGAGATGGTAGATGAAAATTGATCCAACTTGCTTATTCAGGCCCTCCTTCTAGCACCAATCTATTGATGGTGTTTTTTGCACAGCAACAACTCAGACAAAATATAATATCCTATCTCTCTTGAAAGGTAAATCTCTATTAGCAAGCCTCAAGAGATAACCCCAAGGTCTCTAATACCAGGTCTTGACAATGCATAAACAACTCAGTGATAAATGTGAAAATGCTGGTAATCACAAAGGGACCTTACTACAGGCAAATATTGAATCTAATTTATCAGATCTAGCAATATGATGATACTTCAATCCTAAATCTAACCCAAATGATAAAATAAATGAAAAAACATTTAAGGTTTCAAAGAGATTTTTAAATTAAACTACTCCTAAGATTTACAATGCAAATGATGAAACACATGAAATGGACCAATCCCTCAGAAACTAATACATGCTTAACCTAGATAAATTTGCAATCTTATAGAAACAGTGCAATATTCTAAGGTATTAGAGATTTTCAAATCATGAACATTCATTGAAAATGACCCTATTGCAATCGAAATGAATAAACCCTCATAATTGAACTAAGCACAATGAATATAGAAGTCCATGATAACTTTGCAAAGCAACTAACAATCAGTTGGTTGTGAAAAGTATTGACCAGAGATTGCTGCAACACTTCAAGTACTAAATCATAAACACCATCAATTTATCTAACATTAAACCTAATGCATAACTTAAGCAATTCCAAAGATAGAATCACAAGAACCATGCAAGATAAATCAACATAAGATAATTCACCAAAAGCACAATGTCTCCAATTGTTTTGAATCACCCAAAATAGCAACAATTCCAGTATTTTGTTACGAAACTTGCTCAAAATGAACTAACTTCTAACTCTTTCTCTACTGCTTAATTCACTCCATTATCAAAACTATCTATCTATCTAGCTATCTAGCCCTTACAAATGAGGCAAAATTCCATATTTATAGAAAACCCCCCAGACATGTCGTCCTAGCTAGAGTTTACAATAATGAAATAGCCACAAACAAGTTAGCAAAGAAGAATTTGAAATAAGATAAAATATGCATTAAATGCATGAACTCCATCCAGGTCGTCCTAGGATCTCCAATAGAATTTGAACCAATGCATGCAAAAATAATAGGGAAGCACAAATTCCGATGTAGCCTTGCATTAATTGCTTTCCCCTTTATCTTTATTTCGATACACCCTATCATGCACCATCAAAAGTATCTTGTCCAAGTCGGCTATAGGTGGCAGAGGTAAAACCTTAATTCTCCTTTCGATAGATTTAATATTTTCTTTTGATTGCTCCACCGACTTATCCCATTCAACCCTATTGGATTGATATTTCTCAATAACTAAAATATAATTGGCCACATCATCTAACTGATGTTCAGTAACTGGATCCTCATGGACTGGAGAATATACATCTCACCACCATTTCCTCAACTGTTCTAAGCTCAAATGTTTTGGTGCAAACCTCTTTCTCCCTGTCATCACCTCAAAGAAAGAAATGCACCTATCATGGATATCAGTCAGGGTATCCTCAATTTGCCTCCTCTGCTTATATATCTTCTTCAAAACCTTTTTCCTTATTTGCAAAGCTTCAAACCATTCCCAAGGTTCTACAGCTCTGGAGGAAGGGAGAATTCCATCACTCACCAACTTCTCTTCAGTGTATTCCATGATGGTCTTGGTCTTTTGTAGTAGGAGATCTACATCCTCTTTATCTTGAGCCAATACATCCTTCAACCAATATATTTCCCTCATTCCATCTCCTCCTGTTGAAAGGATGTCCTTGATAGCATCATCTCCTTTAATTTGCACCCCCTATAGCCAATTCGTTGTGGAATGAGTAGTGGCCTTCATTCTTTCTAGCTCAGTTATGGTTTCTTGTGGCAGGAAACTCGCAACAAAAGATGAGGAGCTAATAGCTTGCAAGGGCTTCATCAAGTGTTGTAAGTACTTCTTTAATTTCTCATTCTCCTTTAATTCTTGCTTAGTATGCACCTCCTTCCTCAACTTGCCCAGGATCACTGCACTAGAGCCTTCATAATCTTTGATATCTTTCTCCATGGAAGTAGGCCCTAGGTTGATGGTATGTACATTGTAATCCTCTCTAGTTGCATCATCTTTTCTCTTATCCGAAGCAGGAGTAGCAATGTGGAGTACCCTATTGTTGGCCTCATCTCTTTCAATCCTGGAAATAACCTTGGCTTTCTTCTTTCCTTTTCCCTTTCCTATGCTTGCCAAAAACTCATCCCAATTGGGAGGGATGTCATCCATGACAGTTTTTTTTCTCTTCAATTCCCTATCTAACCAACCTGGAATAGTAGATCCTAGTTGTTCTTTATTTTGTTCAACTTCATGTTGTTGGTCCTTAGGCGCATCTTCATTCAAATCCTGCTTCTCAAGAATCTCCTCAGCCTTATTCTCCTTTTCTCTAGTCTATTCTTCTCTGTGCACAGGCAATTGATTCCTAACTGGCATCTCTTCTCTTTGAGGAGCTTTAACTTCTTTAGTTCCAATAGGTGAATCCTTATATAAAACCAGGGGAGACTGCATCACCTTATCTGTTTCTGCCTCAACATTATAGAGCTCACCCTCTTGAAATTATTCTCCTTCTATATCTTGATGATCTTCAACTCTCTTGGATTCACCTGGTTCCTCATGAGATCCATGGGAAGAAGGGATATCATCATGTTGTTTTGTATGAGGAGTAATCAAAAGAGGATCCTTCTCTGGCACACTATCCTTAGGAGGAGTTATTGATTTCCTTGTGTATACTTGTGTGCTTTCTCCCGAGCTCTCCACATTTACCACAGGTGGGTTAACTTCTTCTCCAACCTTAGAGCTTACCTTTTGTGATAGCCTTACAATTCTTCTTCTTTTGGGCACAGAAGCACTAACCTCAAGATCTTTCTTTTCAGCTTCCTCTTTTCTAGGCTTCTTAGCCTTTGAAGTATGCCCCCTTTTCTTGGCAATAGGTTTTCTTTGTTTTTCTGTTTCCTGATCTTCCTCCACTTGATCATCTTTAATCTTGATTTTAAAAGTAGAGCTCGCCTTTCCCTTACCCTTGGGATCCTGCTTAGCTGACTCCTCAGAAGTAGAATGAGGGTCTAAGTCTCCCATTAGATCATAGGTGCATTGCACACCTTTACTCTCCAATTCCTATATCTTATGCTTTAGCCACAACTTTGTATACTTAATGAATGGATTCATTAAATTCTCTAACTCTATTTTTCTTCTTCCAACCAATCTATTTCACCAATTGGTCTATCCTTTACTACCTCATAAGCATGGCCCTAAATCAAATCTCTGTCATCTTCAACCTGATCTGAAACTACCCTCACATTATATAATCGGACTGAATCTACTGGTAGCCGGGAAAAATTCTTCTTTCTTATATCATATTCATCATTGTAGTTAGCCCAATAGTCTTCCAACTCATCCTCGTGGCTATACTCTCTACTGGCCTTCTTTTGTGCTTCGATAGTTCTATCAAACCTAGATCTCTTGGAATGGAAGGATAACCCAAGAGTACTCATATCCTCTTCTGAACCCTAAGCTGAGTTAATGGAAGGGCATGCCTCTTCGGTGCCTATCCTCAAAGGGAAGCCCCCACCAAATTCAGTCTTATGTTTATATTTCTTCACAATGGCATCAAAGTCTCATATTTGTCTCGTGACCTCTAGGAGTATGATATGATCAGTGGGATACCTTGGAATTCGATACATATCTCTTTTACAACCATCAATCCTTATGTATGAGAAGGTGGGAAACTATATGAACGAAGCCCCATACCTCTTGATTAGCTCCTTGCCTTGATCAGAAATCCTCACATGCTCTGCACCTTGGAGTAACGTAGTGATGTACATGGTGAATGCATCATTCACCCTTCTATAGCTTGAATTACCCAAATGCAACTGTGGATAAACCTCATAGATCACATTCTTCCCAAAGATGCCCCTGGTACTTAGCCCCTTATATGAATGGAATCTTGCAAGTGCAAAGATGAAGTAGGAAGTCATTGTGAAGGTCTTGGTTTGTAGGAAATTACTTAGTTTCTCATGAATCATAACATTTATAACACCTGCCCAATGATAATTAGTATTTTTCTCCATCCTTGCAATGACTTGGAACATCCATCCTTCAAATACTTTGGCACTCTCCAATCCTATCATTCTACTAAGAAGAGTGATAACATCATAATATTCCTTCTTGAAATTTGCTTTGAATAGCATTTTGGGTAGCTTGGAATAGTGAGACTTGGGCTTCTCCAACCAAGAATTGATAACCTATTGGGCCTTGATGGTATCTTGTTCATAGAATTTATTTTCCATATCCATATCAAAAGCCACCACATGAGACCTTTCAGGCATGTCAAAGGTCTAGGTAATAGACACCGGATTCACATTTGCTACAATTCTTCCTTGGGGACCAACTATCCTCTAGGTACCTCTATCATAGCGCGCACACTTAAGAACCAATTCATAACATTGCATTATGGGAGGGAATCCAGCCACATGCACCAATTCTAATTCCAATGTTCTTCTAGCCAGTAAAGTAAGGTAATGTGCTTCCATTCTAGCCTTGAACTACTCATAATCCCATAGTCTGACATTTGTGTTAGTCACTTCTGACCAGATGGAAGTAACCTTGCTCTCCGAGATCTTACTCTTGATATCCATCTTGATCCTTTCTGCTTTGGACACAAAAGACCCTTCTAAACTTGGATCCACCATTCTACCATTGGTTCCACCTGCCACTGCCTTACTTGACTCAACTTGCACTTAACAAAGAAACCATAGTAAAGATCACCTGAAAGCCAAGTTAAATCAATCATGAACATAATCATCATCAAAATGAATCCCAGATAAACAAGGTGTCATTAATTCCCATAAAAAATGATCATATCAAAATTCGGTTTTCAAGTCATCTCGCGGAATCCAAGGCAGAGAGAAATTTTGGGAAGTTCCAAGCCAGACGGATTCCAGCTAAATGAACATGAAAAGCATCCATTAGTCATTTAGTAAATCATCATAAGCCAAGAAACAACATGGGACATCTTACAACAACTCAAATTAATCATAATATGCATAATGATACATTAACAAACCATACTATCTCATATTCCTTCACTTTCCACTAAATTTTTGGGAAATGGAGAGGACTAGGAAAATCAGGGAAATCCGTCAGTGAAGGAAAATCTTGAAACTGAAGGAAAACTCAAATATCGACGTTCTCTCATGATCTCGCTCAAATTGATCAAATGATCTCAAATTTGAGGAGTCTGGGCCTACATCAAGTTTGATTTGAACCTCCTAATAATTGTCTTTGAACTTAAGGCTCCTATCAAAACAAACCGAAAGAAAATGGCCATGCACTAGGCCTGAAACCCTAAATATCAACCATTGATGAATAGAGAAAGCCTGGTTTTTAATTATCTCAACTTCTAGGTTCTCATAAAGGGTTATTTACAGTCCACAAGCAGGCTACCTCATGATGCAAATAAAAGAACGATCTTAGAACTTACTTGGGAAACCATAAATAAGGCCATATCAAGCAACCCTAGCCTTAGACGCTCAAATGTACAGAACTACGAATTCTGAGCATGCCCAACAGAAATAATCACTCACATTCGATAACCAAAATCACGGTAATATACACATACCATTAATAAAATTCAAGTCAATTCCAGCAAAGACAAACGACAATCTTGAACACCCGAGCAAGTAGCAACAATGAAAACACTAAGGGAATCACAATCAAATCCAACAATTCACAAACTCAGCACGGAAAAGTCAGCCAAGCACCTCAAGATCGAATACTTCAACTCAACAAGATGCCAATGATAAAGAAGAATGGCATAAAGTTCCCCAAAAATTGATTAAATATCACCTTCAGAGGTCGTACAAATGGCATTAATGCAATCAACAAGACATCCCAACAAAATCCGGAAACCTGACAGGATGACGAATATTTAAAAAATTCTGGCCACTGCGGAATTTCGCGAAGAGAAAAAATCTCCGAACTACAGTGCAAAGCAAGTAGGACCGAACTTGGAGAGGAGCCGGGGAATTCTGCTAGGAGCGGATTTTCTCGAAATTAGTGAAAAACCTAAGATAAACTCAAAACTTAAGATTTTCAATGAATACCCCAAAGGAGATCACCCAAGCAAGAAAGATAAACACTTAAGATCATGCCAAAGCAAGGTAAATCCTCAAAATCAAAGGGCCAAAACACCAAGAACGAAAGCAAAAGAGGGTCCCTACTTTTAGCGGGGCATGTGTGCGGAAACTACACAACAAGTAGCCCTTTCCCAACCTTGTATAAGCTCTTGGATGATGGATGTGCTTGAAGATGTGATGAGATGTGATGAAATGCAAATGATGATTACCTATAATGCGAATTTATAAACTTATCACAACTTGTGTCGTGTAAATACAATAGAGAAGGCTTCTATTTATAAGGAAGAAGGTTTGAAGAATGGAGAATAGGATGGATGTGGGATAAAGCATGAGCCAATGGCATTGTTCCACTTGTCAACATGTCAATGGAGGAAGGTTGAGCACATTTTGATCAATGTGGATGATAAATTCCATTAGGTGGAATTTGAAATTTTGAAAGTTGGCTTGTTGAGGAAGAAGAAAGTGCCTTAAATTCCAAGTTGGAGACATGTAAGAGACAATGTAAGAGGAGTTAATGCCATGTTGGATGACAAGTCCCTTTTGGGGGGAGATTTCAAATTTGAAGCATATTCCATAAAGATGTCATTTTGAATGAAAAAGGAAGATTTAATAAATCAATTAAATTTATTTATTTGCACAAGTTCGAAAAGCTAGAGGATTGGAGTGATTAGGATTAGCATTAATTAGGATTTGATTAATTTAGGTGGAGATTAACTGATTTTGACTTTTGATTTAGATTTTAGGATTTAAAAATCAAAATGAGAGGAATATGAATTTTGAGATTTAATTAAATAAACTTGGGTTTATTTAATTAAAGAGAATGATGTTGGATTTAAATCAAATAAGGATTAATTTATTTAATTTTAAGGGAATGACTTTAGAGGTTAATTAAATAAAATTGATTTATTTAATTACAGAGAAGAATATGATTTAATCAAATAGAATGATATATTTAATTAAGAGGAGAATATTAGATAAAGTTGATTTATCTAATTAGAAGGGGACATATGATTTAATTAAATAAAGATTGATTTACTTAATTAAAAGAGGAAATATGATGAATTTTAATCAAATAAAGATTATTCGATTAAAATGGTTAGTAGAGAGATGATTAAGGACGAATTGAAATTAGTGAATCAGGATCAGATGCATGTATATTTTACATGTCTACATTTTACCCCTCTTTGAAGCAATGTACTTGCTACGTTGGTTCAAAGAATAACCTTGTTGAGATCAACATTCAAAAAAATTCTAATTTTTTCAGATGCCCTAGTGGAAAGAAGTATACTGGTACATTTCCCCCTTGAGAGATCAAGTGAAAAGTTTGATTTGAGGGTCGATCTCGAGACAAAGAGGTTCAAGATGGACGCGTGGATGGTTATGACGATGATGCAAATGAGATGGATGTTGTGATGATGCCTATATGATTATGCAATGGATGTGAGATGATAAGTGTTTCCTATATGATATGGTATGATATGATATGCGGCATGCTGATGATTTGTGGATGCAGGATGGAAGCATTAGCGATGGTGATTAACTGATCTTGGTACTACGTTAGTGCGGAGAGAAGAAAGAAGAAATAAGATGATGAAAAGAGGATCCAACAAGTACATGATCTACAAGACTTTATTAGAGCTGATGATAAATGATGATTCTTATTAGGAATTAGGACTTTAAAAGGGGTACTTACCTTATGTTCAATAACACACATAGGCACAATGTATCAAGGTATAAAGAACCAGGATGACATTGCACCTAGTATGATGGACTTTGACTCGACAATTAGATAGGAGTACTCCTATTCACACTTGGAATATAGAACCTTATTTAGAATGCAGTTCAGATATTCCAAATATCTAGGACCAAAACATAAAAAGGAAAGCCTTCCTATGTGGTCAACAAGATACCTAAAACATGCTCCCTGCAAACCAAACAAAGCACGCGTGACCAAGTTATATTACAAGAATATCCAACAAGCTTAGCAGATAAAAGATAATGATCATTGCCCCATTCCTTTCTCTCTAAATCCCTTTGTTTGGACATCATCAAGAGGTCATTAGAATGAGCACAATAAGATAAATCAAAGGACAAAGATCAAGTAAACAAACAAGCTAATTTTCTTCATACCGCTAGCCAAGACTAAACTATGATGATGTATGATGTTGATTTCCATTGCAGGAAGGATGCATCCAGGACATGATGATATCAAATGATTGATTTGGGACTAATTGGATGATGAGCTATTGATATCAAGAGTTGATCAACCTATTTACTTACTGGCCTAGACTTGATACTTTGACACTTAAGTTTTCACTTGTGACTTGCTAGACTTGTTTCTGACTGTTTCACCAAAGGTTGGGGATGATGATTGATTTATTATGAGTGGATGTTTATTGTAGGTGGTAGCAAGATGGGACAGATGGATTTTTTTTTGGGGGTTTTTTGAATGTTTTTGATGTTTTTTTGAAATGTTTTGAGGTTGTTTTTGGTATTTTCAAGATTTTTTACAAATGTTTTGATTGTTGATTTTTTCAAATGTTTTTGGGTTTTATGAATGTTTTTGGATTTTGTGTTTTTCGAATGTTTTTGTGAGATTTTATGAATGTTTTTTTATTTTGTTTTTTTCAAATGTTTTTGTGGTTTTGTGAGATTTTATGATTTTTTTTGTGTTTTTATGTCTCAGGGGCTGATCAAAGATTAGCCTTGCCTACATTCAAGCTCGAAGACGATGTAGTTTGAATACCATGTTTTTGATGTTTTTTGAATTTTATGAATGTTTTTAGATTTTTCACACGATTTTGACGATTTGGATATGGATATGTGTGATGATATCAGTGCTCTATTTTGGGGTTTTTTTGAAAATCAAGCCAAGGTTGATTGATTTGATTGATGGATTGATTATGATAACATTGTTGAGGATACACAACAATCCAAGGATAGTGTTAAGCAACACAAGGATTAGGATGGATATCCCAAGATGATGAGGGATTGATTGGATTTGATTGATCAAGATTGATGATGATAACATTGTTGAGGATACACAACAATGCAAGGATAGTGTTAAGCAACATGAGGACTAGGAAGGATATCCCAAGATGATGATGGATTTATTGGATTTGACTGATCAGGATTTTGAAGCTTGATTTGGAAAAAAGTTTGTTTGGATGATTTGATGTGACACTGAAGTGAACATTAGACGTGACTGATATTGATCATTTGGGTTTATGTTCGATGAAAGATGAAGCTTGATAAGGAACATATTTTTGTCAAAATATGCCATGGGCTAGTGATTTGGATTTTGGATCACAAATGCTTGACCAATTTGATTTTATGTTTGCCAATGTTCAGATCACCACATAAGTTGGAGGATATATGTTAAGATTTATTCTTGAAGCAAGAAGTAAATATCTGCCCCCAGTGTCTAGTAATGTTTGAAATGTCATGGTTGGACGTCTGGATGGGTGTATGGATGGATGGCTATGGTAAGCACACAAAAGGATGCCAAGGATTATCTTGTGATAAGGTGTTCGAACAAAGGATGCTCATTTGGATAGTGCTTCATGGCTCAAAGAATGTTGGGTAGGATAGGATCAATGAAAATGGCCCATATCAAGATGTTTTCCATAAGCAAGTGTAAAGTGTACACCAAAAAATTTCAAGATCAAGATAGCTTGGACTATGGATGCAGAATGGATTGGATAAATTGTTCATGGATGAATGGATTTATTATGGATAAGATGGATGGAATATTGGATTTATTATGGATGGGATGAGATGCTTCCACCTGAAATGGTGCACACAGATGCTCAATTCTACACATGACACCTATTTTCCAGGTTTTCATCATGGTACCTGTCCAAAGTGCCACCATAGTGGTTTTCACTGGAGGACAATTTTTTTCTTTACTATTTTCAATATTTATTTTTTTGGATTTTTTATATTTTTTGGATTTTTTTGTGAAAGATTTTTAAGCTCATGTTGAACCACCTTGTGGTGTTGATGTAGTTGCTTTTGTCATAATTTTCCATTGATATCTTGCTTGAAGAAGCTACTTTTCCAAGATACGTGCACTTGAATTCAACTTTTGAGATTCCTAATCTGCTTTGTTGATATCAGAGTTAACTTTGTCTTTGTGCTCATATCACAATAGGATGCCTTTTGAATCCTTATGATGAAGGGTGGATGCCAAAACATGGTCAATGTAAGAATTTGATATCATGCATGGAGGCGTGGATGGAGTGTGTTTAGGAATAAAAGATGGATTGGCTGATAGTTTGGAACCTTTGACTCTCCAAACTTGGGAAGATGAGCAATGATGGGTGGATACGAAAGTGTGTATGGAATTAGGACCAACTGCTTGATATACTTTGTATGTCACTTGGGAAGCCTACTTTTTCCTTTGTGGACATATTTGATGGATACTTTTCCCATTTTTATTTTTCTCCATAGTTTCTTTGACTAATGGAGTTTGATAGGGATAATCTTTCTTTGTATTCTTTGGTATCCACTTGTATTTGATTTTTCCTTTATGCTTCTCAGCTTCTTTTGTTTTGATAATGCTCTTCTTGCTTTGTGTAAACACCAAAATCTACAAAATAGCTTAAACCTCAACACACGTGATCATGGGTTAGTTCAAACTATGCAAATTAAATAGTGCTCCTATGAAATATTGAATCATGCTAAACAATGCAAACAAAGTAATAAAATACCAAAGAGATTAATTGAAAGCATATGAAGCATGTTCAAACCTATCCCATAGTGGATTGGTACTACTTTGATGTGGAAAGTAGCCCTTTCCCAACCCTTGATAAGCTCTTGGATGATGGATGTGCTTGAAGATGTGATGAGATGTGATGAAATGCAAATGATGATTGCCTATAATGTAAATGTATAAACTTGTCTCAACTTGTGTCCTATAAATACAATAGAGAAGGCCTCTATTTATAAGGAAGAAGGTTTGAAGAATGGAGAATAGGATGGATGTGGGATAAAGCATGATCCAATGGCATTGTGCCACTTGTCAACATGTCAATGGAGGAAGGTTGAGCACATTTTGATCAATGTGGATGATAAATGCCATTAGGTGGAATTTGAAATTTTGAAAGTTGGCTTGTTGAGGAAGAAGAAAGTATCTTAAATGCCAAGTTGGATACATGTAAGAGACAATGTAAGAGGAGTTAATGCCATGTTGGAGAACAAGTCCCTTTTGGGGGGAAATTTCAAATTTGAAGCATATTCCATAAAAATGTCATTTTGAATGAAAAAGGAAGATTTAATAAATCAATTAAATTGATTTATTTGCACAAGTTGCAAAAGCTAGAGGATTGGAGTGATTAGGATTAGCATTAATAAAGATTTGATTAATTTAGGTGGAGATTAGCTGATTTTTACTTTTGACTTAGATTTTAGGATTTAAATAAATCAAAATGAGAGGAATATGAATTTTGAGATTAAATTAAATAAAGTTGGGTTTATTTAATTAAAGAGAATGATGTTGGAAATTATATAAAGATTGATTTATTTAATTAAAAGAGGAAATGTGATTAATTTTAATCAGATAAAGATCATTTGATTAAAATGGTTAGTAGAGGGATGATTAAGGATGAATTGAAATTAGTGAATCATTATCAGATGCATGTATATTTTACGTGTCTACATTTTTCCCCTCTTTGAAGCAATGTACCTATTGCATTGGTTCAAAGAATAACCTTGTCGAGATCAACATTAAAATAAAAAATAAAAAAATTTAGATGCCCCAGTGGAAAGAAGTATACTGGTATAAAGATGGTATAAATATAGTTGAGATGTTTATGAATAAATCAAGATAGATTCAAGAAAGATGTGAGATAGATGCGAAATAGATTGTGTGTGATCCAAGTTTGAGTAGATCAGTGCAAAATTCAAGTGGAGAGTTCCTAGAGTTAGTGAGTTGAAGGTGTACTCTATCATTCAAGCATGTCTGCAAGTGTGTGAGTGAATTGAGGTGGCAATCTCTGTTGCATTGAAATAGAATTCTCTCTGTAACAATTCTTTTCTATATTCCTTGCAATTCTATGACAGTGAGCCCTTCGGGCAGTAAGCCCTTATTGGATAGTGAGTCTTATTTTGGACAAGTAAGTCTTGTCTTGGTAGTAAGCCTTTTCAGTAGTGAGCCTTTCTATTCAGTTTTGGAATTTTCTATATTGTGATCTAATCCTCACCGTGGTTTTTCCCTCATTGGGTTTTCCACGTAAATTTGGTGTTATGGTGTGTATGATTTTACTTCTTTCAGTTTCTACTTTTGCACTTAATGATTAATCACATTAGCAGAGTAAAGGATTTGTGAATGGTTATTGATCTAACTTATGGTGAAAGTTTTAAAAGTTAAAATTTCTACAACTGATTCACCCCCCCTCTCAATTGTCTTGTTCAACATAAAGTATATAAAACTTATATATATAATGGGATAAATCCCTTGTACCCTTCACTTAGCTATCAGAAAAATAACATCATGTTGTATTTTTCAACTTATTTTCAATTTTATTTTATATTTCTTATAGCTTGTTTCAATAAATGGCTATTTATATTGCGAGGATTTTGTTAGATGAGAATAGTTTTTTAAAATAAGGATTGTGAATTCCTTGAGGGAACCCTAATACTTGCAAAGTGTAACATCAATACTTACCCACAACAACTCGTACCAAAGATTTATAGGTTGTAAACCTACCTCTATTAGATCCTAATCTTCCCTATATCTACATGTTTCCTCCATAAAAATAATCCTAGAGAAAAAAAATTAAAGATCCTAATGTAGCTTTTTAAAAAGAGATAGCCCTATTTATTAATCATTCATTTATGTCACTTAGATGCATGACATAAAATACATATAATTTTCAACTATTGACTCCATAAAATCTAACCCTAATACACTTTATTCAAACAACATTAGTCAACTTGGAAATGTTAAAACCTCTCTATCACTTGGAATAAATGTCAATAAATATTCATATCCAGTTGACCCATTAAGAGGTAAGATTATCTTGTTTGATCTCCTTGATGATATAATTGATTTAATAGTAGACTTTAAAACAAGAAACCTCATTCTATTTTATTAAAGGTGTCCCATATGAACAAGAATATGTTAAATGGACCCATACAAAGTGGGAGAAAAAGGGATGGGTAATCAATTCGTTAAGGGTTTTGTACATTGCACCTTTGTGGACTTACACCACTACAAATGTACCATCTACTATAGATCATGGGATATATGTGGCTAGACATATTACTTTTAGGTTTAGGATATTAATTTTTAATTAGAAGGCCTCTCAAAGTCCAAATATTGAATGTGGGTGGAACTACCCTTCCTCAACCTTGTATTCCATCCGTTTTTGCACAAAATAGTGTCTATGTGGGGTTATTTAGCATAAAACAAAGTCTAATAAATAGGCTAGTCTTAAAATATAAACCAAGTTTTATGTTGAAATAGATTTGACATAGCCTCTTCCCATGAAAACCATTAAAATATTAGGTCTTAGATTTGAGTTTTACGAAAAACAATAATTACTTTTAACAAACTGAATACTTGTTTATATTGGCATAGGGAAGATCATCTCATCTATGAATTTTGTTATCACAAATCTCATCCTATAATGTTTCTCACCTTCCCAATCCTACTTTTGTAAGTGAATCCCTAGAAAATCCTACATCCACTTATCCCTAGAAACCATCCTCTTTGATGCTCACTCCCACCATTATTACCCACCCTCTTAACCCCTCCTCCTTTCACCATTTCACACCCCTCCTAAGCCCTTTATCCCTGAAATATGTAGCATTGGAATATATGGAAATATTTCCTCAAATAAAGAATTCAATCAACCCAAATTTGTTTCTTCCTCACTAGTGTGTCCTCTCAATCTACTAGTCATGTGAGAACCCCCATGAATATTCCTTTCATATATTACTCTCATCCATTTATCCATATGATAAATCCCCTAGTTAGACACATGATATCATAATATCTAGCATCTTCAATGGAGAGAGACCTCTTCTTGACACTACTCTAGAACCACTTTCTCTCATGTCAACAAATTATTTTAACTCTCTTCATAGATAAGGAGATTCTTGATTCTCAAGGACTTTCCACATATAGTCTTGGAATATGGGGGTATTGAAAATACCATCATGTAATTTTAAATTTTCTATCCAAAATAATCATACCAATTCCATTATATTGTAGAAGTGAAGGTCAGTGATATATCTGATGTGATTTTTGTCTTGTTTTTATTTGAAAAGAGGCTCACTTTTTACACACTAAACACCCTAAGAGTTGTAGTGGGGATATGTTGGGGATTGATCCTTGGCTAGCTAAGTTAGTTGTTTCCTTTGTATTGATGCCAATAACTATTATGTTTGGGCTACCACTCTTTTCCAAGGAAAAATATCCAGTTTCTACTCGATCTACACCCCAATAACCATTTTGATAGGTCCATTTTATGGGTTTAGTTAAATCTCCATCTTACCACTTCCAAGTGGGTTCTTGGGGATTAATTTAACATGTTTGAACACCCCATTGATTGTAGTTGGAATATTTCCTCCTAGTTATCTTAATATGAATTTGAAGCCTAGACCCTTGCTTGAAATTCCTTATGTGTGAATGATCCTATCATGGGAAAAATGGATTCTCATATGCCTTAATGGTTTACTTGGATTAAATATCATAAAACATTCTTGAGGAAAATGAGTCACATGGATAAATTTTATGTTTCCCCCAATTTTCTCATCTCTCCATCCCCTTGCTTTCATTTAGTCCATCTTGACCTTGGAGCCACACATTTATACCACCTCCCCACGCATACCACCATATCCCTTGTTAGGTATTCCACTCTCCCTAATGAGATTCCCTTTAAATTAAAAATTTTGCATCTTCAAAACCAATTTTGCACCAATGATCTTTTAGCCACTTGGAATGCTAAGCCTAAACCTCAAATGGTAGATGGATAATCTATTGAGAGAGTATGATCACTCGCTATACCCTATTTCTCTATGATTATAGCAAGATGGTTGTGGTTAAGAATTGAATACTTGAGAAATAGATTAAAGGGAAACTTGAACATGAAAAAAAAATATCTTGGACAACAACCCTCTTAGCATTCCCATCCAATAGTCAATTTATCACATAAAAAATATGTTGTGTAAATTGTTTTCTTATAAGGGAAAATATGCACAAATAATATCCCACTTACAATGGATGAAAGATGATGGCATGATCTATATATTTTTTCTATTATCTTCAACATAAAAATAGAAATGAATGCATGTCAATCATTAAATTTTTTTATGGATATTCCTAGAACCACCATGGCATGATTATAAAAACCTTTCATGGACATTATAAATGATTCTGTACATATTAAAAAAGTAAGATTGTAATTCATATACTAGAGGATAACCTAGAAATTTGTATAAATCATATAGTTGATCTTAAATAAAAAAAAATCTTGGTCACTACCTTTCATTGGAATAAACTGAGGAATATTTGAATGGTATGGAATTGGAAAAGAGCCTAGGAATGGTTGGACTTTCAATTGAGTTTTAGCATACACTTTTTCCATATATTCAAAAATATTTATACAGTGTACCTTGAGGGTATTGAAAGCTAGGTATTTAGGAGTTGTCAATAATCAAGGACTAATTAAGCTCATTCTCAAGGGAAAATAAAAGGGAATAGTAAATTAGTGGCATTCCATCACCTTTCTTAATAACCCATATAATATCATTTCCAAAACAATGGCCAAATGAATCAAATACATTAGTCAAGGCCTAAGTAAATTAGATTCCTAGGAGGTAGATTTATATTGAATGATTTAGTTTTGCCCTAAGAGATGGCTAAATGGACCCTAAAAATATATTGAGATTCTCTCACATTAAACTTAATTTTGTCAAGTCTTATAATTGCATCTAATACATTGTTGGCATTCAAACCAAAATTTTGTGCTCATATTAGAATGTAGTTCATTGATGCAAATACTAGATTAGAAATTAATGGTTCCATTTCCCCACAGTTCCCCCTTCAAATTTTCATCTATCAAGGCTACCCTCTAGCTCCAATCCTTTGTGTTCTTATGGTTTATGCTCTTGTATATCTCTTTCAACATGCTCACACAACAAATTATATAGGGCATCTCCTTTCTTGGTAATGATAAGATCCTCAACTCCCACTTCGTCAATGAGAGTATGATCTTTATTCAAAAAAAATATAAAGTGGTGAACAATATGCTAGAAATTCTTGAATGCTTCTACATAAATTCAAGATCCCATATAGCAATACACAAAATGGAGTTTTTTAGTACACCTCCTAGTCATGATCTATAATGAATTCCTAAAGCAAGGAAAGAGGTGAAACATGGCACCATTACTGGATACCTTGACATCCCTTTGATATTAGTATTTATTTGAAGGATATGTGGAGTTTTTTTAATAAAAATCAAGAAAAAGTTATTGGCTTAGACAAACTGCTTCTTATCTATGGTTGGTTACATTCATGTGGAAAATAAAATCCTCTTGGCAAGCCATATTTATATTCCATCTTGTTGGTTTCCCTCTAAAATAAGATATATTAAGCTAATTCAACTTATATGAACATATCTATGGTCTAAATGAGGTAACAATAAGGGCATTCTCACCATACCCTAGTCATATTTCTCATTTGGAAGGATAATGGTGGCTTGGGTATCATAGATCCTTACACACAAGGTTTTTTTCTTTTGGATAAATAGATTATGAAATATTTAGAAGGGGACACTCCTTGGAATCACATAATTAATTTCCACATGAAAATAAAAATATAAGTAATTCAAGAACACAACTCACTGGAACGATAATTTTTTTCTAGCTCCATTCATAAAAACTCATGAAACAACTCATGTTTCTTTACCCCTTTCTCGCCATCTAAAATTTATTTGGTGTAAATTTAGGTAGGCTAAATGGAACAACTTAGCATTCATGTATGTATTTCAAAGCTAACTTATAATCTCAAATCACTGCCTAGAAACCTTTGCATGCTTCCTATGTTGGACATAGTCTTTTCATTGATTTCAAAGGTATGTCAAAGGTGAGAAGCAAAGGTATGTCAAAGGTATGAGGTGAAAAGTAAAGGTATGTCAAAGGTGAGAAGATTGATGAACTATCATAAATGTCAAGATGGAATGTCAATTGTAGATGTTAATGTTATCATTATTTTCAAGGGATACATAAGAAGTCTAGATATATACTAAAATCAATAGTTCATGTACTTCTACTACATTTGTGGGAGTCTAGAAGTGTTTGTGGTAGAGTTCTAAGGTTTATTACTCAGAAGAGGAATATGCACTATATTGAACTTTTATCATTTTTGGTACCACATTCCACCGTTGTTCATAATTATTACTTGTGATTTGGAAGATAAGCAAAGACTCATAATTTATGTTAGTTTCAATCTTCATAAGATTTTGGTCTCAAATAAAGAATCTAGAAATGATAGAGTGAAGATTGTACTTCGTGAATAATTATGAAAGATGGTTGAGATCTTGTTCTAGAAAAAGGAAGCATGTGCCAACTGGAGGAAATGTGGGAGGATAAAATGGGACCAGTTAAGCTCATGGTAGAAAGCGTATGACATCATCTTACTCCTGTGATAACATATTTTATTTGGGGTCGAGTCGAATACATGTTTCATATCATTTTTAATTAAGGGTATATCTTTGGCTAACATGGCATGTTGTGGATGTTGTTTGAAAGGTTCTAGGCCTACATGAAGATGCTTATAACATAGTGTAATGGATATATATTTTTGATCATTCATGAAAATAATATATGAAGTATAAGTGTGTGTCGTGTGAGTTGTGAAGAAAATTTAAGTGTGTGTTCAGTGAAATTTCCATATCATGGTCAAACGAATATAGTATGTGTTTGTCTATTAATGTAGAGAAGGTTGTTTAAAAGAAAAAATATATTCCTTATGTAATGTGAGGTTAGAGCCTCTTGATCCAATTTGGTGCTCGGTGGTTGTGTTGAAGCTCTGTTTGAGGGGATTGGTGTCTCATGTAGGTTGGTTCTTGAAAATCATAATTCAAGGGGATTGGTGTCTCCCTTTTGGGTTGTAATTAATGTGGGTTGGTGCTTACAAAATATTATAAATTTTATATTATTTTGTGAGGTTGGATTTGGGCAATAGTTCCAAGAAGTTATTCTCGCCATGGTTTTTTCCTTCTAGATTTCTAAGTAAATTTGGTGTTCTCTTGTGTGGATGTGTTCATTTTTTGTATTGTTATTGATTATGTTTTGATGGTGTCATGAATGCGATAGTTTAAGTATTAAATATTGATTCACCACCCTATCTTAGTATTTGTGTGTCTAACAATTGGTATCAGAGCTAAGTTCCTTTGTGAAGCTTAATAGCTTGAGGTAGATTTGGGATGGCACACATGCCAAGACAAGAAGGTCTTTCTTCAAACAAGGTGTCACTATTTTATGGATCTAATTATGGTTTCTGGAGTGTGAGGATGAAAGCTCTCTTGATGGCATTAGGATTTTATGTTTGGAAATCTAATACAGATGGTTATGAAATTCTTGAAAATCCTCCAAGAGATCAAGCTAGAAAGAAAGCATGTGAGAATAATGCAAGAGAAAAGAATGTTATTTTATGTGGTTTATCTAACTTTGAGTTTGTCAAGATAATGCAATACAAGACCACAAAGTATATTTGTAACAAGGTTCATAGTATTTATGAAGGTGATGAAAAATTCAAGAAAAGAAAACTTCATACCTACCAAGGATAGTTTGAAAGCCTAAAGATGAGGGAAGAAGAGAATATTGTTGCATACCTTCTCTAGGTGGATGAAGTTGTTAATACCATTAGAGGACTCTATGAATAAGTGAAAGAGTCGGTGATTGTAAAAAGGTATTCAGATATCTTCCTTCAAGATTTTATTCAAAAAAATTTGCAATTGAAGAAGATAAAAATATGAACACTCTAACAATGGATGAGCTCTATGGGATATTGATTGCATATGAGATGAGGATTGTGAATGATAAAACTTCAAGGAAAGAGGCAGCCTTCAAGGCATCAAATACAAATGAAGATTCTAACTCCAATAATGAATTGGATCTTGAAGAAGATTTTTTTTTAGGAAGTTAAAGAAAGGCTCTGGCAAGTACAAAGGTAAGTTACCCTTCAAATATGTCAATTATGGTAAAATAGGTCACTTTTCTTCCAAGTGTCCTTTCAGAGAATTTAGTGATGAAGGAAAAGAGTATAATCCCTATCAAAAGAGTTGTAAGAACTCCAAGCATAAGAAGAAGAATTATCATAAGCATAAGAAAATCCTTTATTCTAAGGAAGCTAGCTACTCATCTTATGAATGTGATCATTGCACCTCTAAAAGTGAAAGTGAAAAAGAAGATTATCTATTCATGGAAATGGATGTTTTAGATGAGGATGCAAAAAATGTGAACTCTGAAGATGAAGAAGAAGAATTTGAAGTTGATCTAGAAGGTGAACTCATATCTTTCCTAGATGATCTGAATAAAGAAAGAAAGGAAAATAAAAAACAAAAACATAAGCTTAAAGAAATTGAAGAATTGATTATAGATCTGAAATTTTGAATAGAAGAAGCAAAGAGGATAGAAGATTTCATGTCAAAAAAATTGAAGGCAAAAGAAAAGAACTATGAAATTATTGAAGCAGAAAGTGCATCTTTGAGAAAGGATTTGGAGAAAGCTAAGGGTAAATTGGACAAGAGCATAAAGTATGAGAAGAGTACTGAAATTCTAGATGAGATAATAAACAACCAAAGGTCACCTTTCATCAAGACCGGTCTTGGATTTGATGAAGGTCATCATCCAAAGAATACAATTGTGCAATCTGATGAGAATTCCTCTAGTAGTTTAAATGTTGATAAATATAAGGAGATTACAAAACTGAGAAAGGAAGAAGATGCCTTCATTCAAGTCTAACAAAAGAGGAGATTCAAAAGAAAAAAATATGGAAAGATAAGAACACAATACCAAATTCAATTATTCCTATTTTGGTTACTATTTTACTTGCAATCAATTTGGTCATAAGACAGTAGACTATAGAATATTCCCTACAAGAAAGAGTAATTTGGTAAGTAGAAATGTGTTTGCACCTCTATTTGATTTCAATTTCATATGTTACAAGTGTAATAATTTTGGACATATTGCAAGACATTGTAGAAGTGTTTTTGTGAATTCTCTTAAGAAAATTAGGAAAGCATATTGTAGACACCTAAATTTGGACACTTACATTTGTCCAAATTTATCCCTTTTCGTCTAAATATACTCTTACTTGCATTAATTAAGCAATATTATTATTATTTAATTAATACCCCTAAAGTCCTCTAAATCCCTAAGGTATCTACTTAAATAATTAAATACCTTACCCTTTATGCCCCTTTTCCTCAAAGAATTAAATACATGACATTTATTTAATTCTTCACATGTCACATCCTCCATAATCCTCTACTAATTTGGATTATCTTAATTAATCCATGATTAGGATGTTCACACCCTTAACCAGGATTAATGTCACATCCTCCATATTTTGCCACTTGTCTCTAATCCTTCATTAATCTTCTTAATCACCTATTTGCACAACCTTAATCTAATCACATGCCACCTTTGGTATGTCCTCCAAGTCAACTTGTCATAAGTGCTCTCCCTTTTAAGCCTTGACCTCTTCCCTATGTGAATTAAAAATTCAAATTTATGCATTCAATACATTTCTCTTCCCCATGTAAGTTGTTGGGAAATTCTAAATTCTCTCACTTGTCACATCAGTCACATGGGACAAAGGATTCCTTTATAAGGACCTTGTCTTATCTACAGGGTACTTCTCATCATGTGAATTTAAAATTCACATTTATTCTCCCAACTACTTTTCCCTTCCAATCATGTGAATTTAAAATTCACATTTATTCCCCCAACAACTTCTCTCATCCCCATGATGATAAGAGAGGACTTTATAAAATTCCTCACTTGTCACCATCACCCTCATATGGGGACAAAAACTTCCTTTTAAGGAGATTTTCCCCTAATCCCAAGGTACTTGAAAGTACCTCCACCTCACATGTCATTTTTCCATCTCATTTCCACATGGCAAGATGTGAGGGCTTGTGAGTCCTCAACTCACAACCCTCTTGTTGGAAGATTGAAATCACTAAGAGGGGGGGGTGAATCAGTGATTTATGAAAGTCATAAATATTTTTCAAAAACAAGATTGTAAGTTTTTTTTTGAGCGAAGAAGACTAATGACAAAATGAATTACAAACTTGACATTTAAATCAAGACACTAAAGGAGAAGTCAAAGAACATATTTTGCTTGTACATAAAAAGTAGTGTATTTTCATGAACTGGGGATTTAAACATGAAACTTTAATAGAAGGGAAATGAAACATTTACACATTATGCCTCATGTTCATGCCCTCATGTTCATGCCCTTATGTGCATGCCTTGTCACGATGAAAACATATTAAACATTAGTACCAACATATACATGTAAAAATTGAAAAACTGAAAGTACATGATGAATCATGTGAATCAACACCACATGAACTATGATCAATATAAATGTGCCACCAAACCACGTTGTCTGAAGCAAACTTAACCCTTATTAATATATGTCCAACCAAAATATCCTTGAAAGATTGTATTACCAAGCATCAAATGTTGGCACACTATGTGTAATCAAAACTGTAAACAAGACCTTGTATGCTTTGTGCAAACCTCAAATGGAGCCTTCAAATGATCCTGCAAATGATCAATTCTGAATAACTTGTACAATGCCTTATCAACCATGTGACTACACCATCTGCATATCATGAGAACCAATCAATCCTAACAAACAATGAGTGAATGCATCTTGTATCAAATGCCAAACAACCAATCTTGAGCATCCAATCTGCACATCAAACGATGTCAATCAAAGAACACCATTATAAGAACCAATTTTTTCATCAAGGAAAAACATCACAAACACATCAAGTCAACAAACTCCCCCTTTGTCCTTGATGGAAAAACACATACTTTGTCTCCCCCTTTTTGCCTCAATGACAAAGGATGAAAAAGGAGAATGTGAGATGCCATGAAGATCAACAACTAAAACCAACCAATATAGTAACCACCTACATAAACAATGTTCACCAAGTATCCTTGTTCCCCCTAAACCACAACTGCATAAACAATGTTCACCAACCATGCACATAACCTGCCCAATATTACCAATAACATCAGTAGGGGTAAGATTAAACATGAAAAGCTCTGAGAGAGATTCATAATATGAACTGTCATTGATAGACCAAACAAACTTGTCCACTGTACTACCACTATCCAAGCAACCTTTCAAAGATTCATATCCAAAACTCAAACCAAGGCTAACTAACCTTGTGAAAAGAATAACTATGACTATTACTGTACTCATCAACTTGTCACTTTAAAAACATTAAACATTTGTGATGAATACCAAACACCAAAACTTGCTTTACAATCACCATACTTGTAAGAGCTATCAATCTATCAAGCTGAAAGTTTTTTCCATTGTTAGAGACAACTGCAAACTAACCATTAAAACTTGATACACAAGATAACACTTTGTCAATGTTGTCCTCTGCAATGTTTCAAAATACTGATCAAGTAAGCATTAGCTACTCACTGGATTGAGGAAAGGTATTGAATGCATAATCCAAGAAAGAATCGCATGTATATAGCCATTGGATGAGATACTAAACCATTGAGTGCAAGTAATGCCAACTTCAACATAAATTAGCACCACTTTCATACCAGAATAAGAAGCATGACTAGAAAGTGTATAAGCAAATGTGTGAACCCTTGAGTGCAAGCAATGCCAATGATCAATATAAATTTTCATATAAATGTGCCACCAAACCAGGCTATCCAAAGAAAATTGAACCCTTATAAGGATGAACCCTTATTAATATATGTCCAACCAAAATATCCTTGAAAGATTGTATTACCAAGCATCAAATGTTGACACACTATGTGTAATCAAAACTGTAAACAAAACCTTGTATGCTTTGTGCAAACCTCAAATGGAGCCTTCAAATGATCCTGCAAATGATCAATTCTGAATAACCTGTACAATGCCTTATCAACCATGTGACTACACCATCTGCATATCATGAGAACCAATCAATCCTAACAAACAATAAGTGAATGCATCTTGTTTCAAATTCCAAACAACCAATCTTGAGCATCCAATCTGCACATCAAACGATGTCAATCAAAGAACACCATTATAAGAACCAATTTTTTCATCAAGGACAAACATCACAAACACATCAAGTCAACACCTCCATCTTCTCCATTTTGGCTAAATCCTAGCCGTTCAGATCCCTAGAGGCCTTTCCCCTAAAATAGAGGATTTTTTGCTTCATTCAACACATTATGCACTCATCCATTCAAGCTCTCCAACTTTCAACAACTCTCAAGCACTTGTATTCAAGCTCTCATCCACCATTTTTGCACTCTTGAAGCTTTCATTGCATTCATACATTCACATACCCATTTGAATCATTTGAATCATCATTGCATCCTCATCATTTTGCATCTATTTTTAGTCTATTTTTCATCAAGGAGCACACAACTTATCAACATCAAGGTGCCAACCAAAAGCATCACTTGGACAAGGTATAATCTGTTGTTTATCTTTATTTTGTTCAAGTCAACTTAGGCTAATCTTGAGGTGTGTTGTGTTGTTTCCCCTTTTTCATTTCTTTATATTTGCATCATTTAGGATAGTAAAAATAACACTACATCACATTTCAAATAGGTAAGGGTAAGGTATTTAATTATTTAACTAGATACCTTAGGGATTTAGAGGACTTTAGGGGTATTAATTAAATAATAGTAATATTACTTAATTAATGCAAGTAAGAGGATATTTAGACGAAAAGGGATAAATTTGGACAAATGTAAGTGTCCAAATTTAGGTGTCTATATTTTTCCCCTCTTTGAGATGGTGCTAGGAAGTAGCATCATTTCAAAGGAGATTAAAAGATAGCACCAGGAAGAAGATGATTAGATTGGGAAATTTGCCCCAGTCATCAAAGGAGTGACTAGGAAGAAGGATGATAGGAGTGAAGATGAAGATTAGGCATGGAGGATGCCCCCTCGAGAGGACATGTAGGTTCAAGAGAACATGGGTGTGCTCTCAAAATAGATGAGATGATGAAAGGGGAGATGAGGAAGATGGTGCAAAGTGATGGATAGAGAGGATGATAAGCGATAGGAGATTGGGAAGCACAAATGGATTTAAGGACAAAGGTGATGTTTCCCTAGTCAAGCTACAAGCTAAAATGGGTGGATGATGGATAGAGTGTTGTTGATGAGGGAATTATATATCCCAAAACAACATGAGGATAAGGAAGGATACATCCCGATGATGATGATGCAATTGTTGTTGATGACGGAAGGATACATCCCAATTATGAGGATGAAAGTTTTGTTGATGAGGGAAGGATACATCCCAAAACAACACCAAAGGATAGGGAAGGATACATCCCAATTATGATGACGATGATGATGATTGGATCAAGGCTTGTAGCAAGGTTGGGAATAAGACCAAGTATGTGATTAGATGATTTGTGCTAGATTGAATGGTTGAGGATTGGATTGAGATGTGTGATGGATTAAAAGAACAAAAATGATGAAGGAAAATATCATGAAATGCAACGGAATTGATTATGAAATGCAATCCTAATGCGATTTGCTAATTTTGAAGCACTGATTTTTGCTATAGCATAAGACACAAGATTCCAAGGTATGAAGAACCTAGGCTGATTTATGTCTAATTCATAAAACAAACACAACAAACAAGGAGGCTATCCCAACACCCCAAAGTCGCGATGACTCTGGTCGAGCTAGGCATTGGGATAACCACAAGCACAAAAGGATGCCCCAGTGTAACACAAGACCACAAGGATCTTGGTGGGTACAACGTGGGACAACCAAGAAGATAGTAACAAACAAAATATCAAGATACGCCCCTATGTTTACCAGTCAAAGCACACCATGATATGATGGATCAAGGTGACCATGACGAGGTGTGATAGGGAGCTCAAATGATAAACAAAAGCCAAAATCGTCAAAAGATCACAATCAATTTCAAATGTCCTTTGTCATAGGATCAAGAGGGTGGATGGGATTGATGAGGTCTGTTAGGAAGGATGCATCCTGTTGAGACCAAAGATGGATACTAAACTAAAAGATCAATATGACACAAGATATTCGAAACCAACTGGATTTGATGATATTGTTGGATCTCATTTATGAAGAACCAACTAGATAAGGGCATAGCTTGACAACACAACACAAGAGAAACAAGACACAAGACTGACATAGCCTAATGACCTAGGGGCTCGAGGGTCGATCAAATATTAGCCTTACCTATGTGAAAGCACAGAGCCCTCGTAGTTTGATAAAAGGCTAATGATTGACAATGGATAAAAGTGGAAAGAGGATGATGGAGACCTCAATGGATGACAAAGACCGGATGGACAAAAGCCTCGGGGGCAGATCGAATGATCGACCTTGCCTACATGAAAGAACAGGGGCAATGTAGTTCAACAAATCCAATGACCGACCATGAATATAGGATGATGAGATGACCAGGATAAGTGGATAAAATGATGGAACTGAGACGATGAGACAAGATAGACCTAGTGGATTGGATAGGATGATGGTGATTGCATGAAGCTCGGGGATGGGATAGTTATCTCAATCATCAAAAGATGAATTGGGAGGATGATACGATGGAGAGATGAGTGATGAGAAGTGATAGGAGATTGGAAAGATGTGTGAAAGAAGTCAGAGTGATGACAATGAGATAGATGGCATTGGGTTGCATGGGGGGAAGCCTATAGCGAGATACCAATGACAAGGGATTATGAGATTGGATGAGGATAGAGAGGAATAAATAGGGAGATAAGGATAGGGGATGGAAGGGATCCTATGATGGATGGATAGGACGATAAGGATGGGGAGATGAAAAGAGATTGTTTGGATTGGTAAGGAGATAAGGATGGGGAGATGAAGGTATTGTTTGGATGGATAGGAAGATAAGGATGAGAAGATGGAAGAGATTGTTCGGATGGATAGGAAAATAAGTATGGGGAGATGAAATGGATTGTTTGGATGGATAGGAAGATAAGGATGGGGAGATGAAAGGGATTGTTTGGATGGGTAGGTGGGAGGATAAGGATGGGGAGATGGAAGGGATGCTAGGATCGATGAATAATGTCTCCAAGGACTATGTCACAAAGGAGATTCTCCACTCTAGATATGTCATGTATAATGAGGTAGGAGGGATGGGAAAATAAGGGGGTGAGATGGATATGGATAGGATGTATGGATAAGGAAGGGAGATTGAGGATAGCATGACAGGTGGAAAAGGAAGGTAGAAGAATGTGGATAAGGATTAGGATAGTGTATGGATGAGGGTAATGTATGCCAAGAGGTGTCCAAAGCATGTATAGATAGGTGCCCTTGTCTATATCAAGACCACAAGGAGGATGGAGGGATTGGGATAAATGGGATATAACCAGCAGGATGTGTAAGATAGGTTAGATGGAGGAGATGGATGAAGGGGATGGAGTTGCCCCCAAGTGTGGAAGTAAGTTGGATGGGGTATTTACACATGACGCTTGTTTGCTAGGTTTTCATCATGGTACTTATCCAAGGCGCTTGTTTGCCAAGTTTTCACCATTGGATGAATTATTTCTCTTTACTTTTTTGATCTTTTTTTTTACATTTTTGGATTTTTTTTATTTTTTGGATTTTTTTGACTTTTCTAGATTTTTGGGATTTTTTGACTTTTTTGATTTTTGATTTTTTTGACTTTTCTGATTTTTTGGATAGCATGCGGATGGAGATGGATAGAGATAGGGATGTGGATAAGTGGATTTGGAATATATGTGATAAGGAGATGGATGAAGGACTCAAGCATCAAGTTCCAGATGAGGTATTAAGAGCCCGTGTGTGAAGTGACTATTTGATGTTGGTACAACCTTAGTAGGATAAATGGATTATGCAAGAGAATGGATTAAAGGGATTTGATGGGGGAGATATGTTGGATAATGGATGGGATGTTGGAAAGTGTATGGATAGGCTGATGGGGTAGGTGTGTGATGGGGTGATGAGTTCAGGACCAACATTGGCACATATGGTGGTGGATGTGAAAGGATGGGAGGATTAGTGGATGGAGAATGTGGGGATAATGGAGGAGTTGGGATAGTGAATTTTGGGACATAAGGACCCAAAACAGATTTAGGAGATGGTGGATGAGAATGATTAGCTTTTGGATTAGCAACTTTGGATGTTGTTATAGATTTTTCATTTGAAGGCATTGCATCTTTTTTCTTTGGGATCCACATGGTTTTGATTTTTGCTTTGGTGGGCCATTGTGGCCTGTGGATTTGATTTGGATTTTGGATTTGATTTTTCTTTTCTTCAACATGTCTTTTTAAGGGAACATGAGGAGCTTTAGATTCATGTGGATGTTTAGATTTATGCATTTTTACTTTAGCATCCAAAGTGCTTTTAGTAGCAATGGGATGGGTGCAAGAAGATGGGTGATGTGGAGGAAACATGAATGGAGTGATGGAGGATGTGTGGGTACGTGCCTTTGTTGATCTTGATTAGGGAACATGGAAGTGGGATGTTTATGATGGGTGACATGAATAGGTAATGGATGGATAAAAGGATAAATAGGACAAGATGGAGGAGGTTATTTTGGGATATAAGGGTCCAAAATGGACTTGGTACCTAGAGTATGTGTGATGGTGGATGGAGGGACATAAGAAACCAAAATGTATGGAGTAGATGAAGGATGGGAGATGGTGGATGGAGGGATGTAAGGACCCAAAATGGATGGAGTAGATGAAGGAGGAATATGGATAGTTGTTTGGAAGTGATATGATGGAGGAGGGGGGATGGCAGCAAATGATCTAGTGGAATGATGTGAGGAGCCTCTTATTCATTTAGAGGAGGCTCGTTGAGGATGGATAGAGGTTGTACCAACATTTTTGGATTGTGATTCACGAGTAGTACATCTGATACCTCACGTATAGGAGTGTTATTTGAATTGGATGGGCTCTAAAATACCTTGCTCATGAAGGCCTAAACCTTTTCCTTGATAGTTCATGATCTTGAGCATTCGGTCCATGATAGGATTTTGTTATTTTGGAAGAATGATGTGATTCCATTATTAGGCAGAGGATGATGGGTGGTATATATGCTTTGTTTTTCTTTTGCAAGGAAACCACCATGGATAAATGTGAGAGTACCAAGGGGATATAAAAGTGATATGGGGATAGTAGGTTTAGGCGATGATGGAGGATCATCAAATGGAGATGATGGGATAGTAGTATCTTGATCGGCACGAGTGAGTGGTAAGGGATCAAGAGAGGGATTAGATGACATGATAGGATCTGGATTTGTGGCAGTGAGTGATAAGGGCTCATGAGATGGAGTGATTGGACCTTGAGTGTCAAGGGGATCATGGGATGAAATGGATGGGGGATTTTAATCTTGAGGTGGACTAGATAGGATGGTAGGATCTTGATTTGGAGAAGGGGATATGTTGGTATGCTCTAGATCAAGCTCTTGGAATGACTCATCTTGTGTGAGTGGCATGATGGAGTGTTGAAGAGACTCCTCAAGTGGGGGAGATGGAAGGATGGGGGATTCATGAATTTCATGGGAATGGATCTCAATGATGGTAGGAGTGGGAGAAGTGGATTGGATTTGGGTGTCTTCGATGGATTGGGTGGATCTAGGAGTAGGAGGAGTGGATTGGATTTGCGTGTCTATGATGGATTGGGTGGATTTAGGAATAGAAGATGGTGATTGGGTTTGGTTATCTTTGATGGGTTTGACATCTCTCGGGGTAGGAGATGGGGGTTCAATGGATTCGGTGGGTGTGATGGTTTCAATGGTTTGAGTGGTGCTAGGGGTGGTAACATCAATGATAGGTTTGGTATGGAGAAGGGTCTCATCACTAGTGACTATGGATGATGGATTGGGATGGAATGGTTCCACCACTTCAAGGTGTGGAGTTGGGGATGTCTTCTTTATCATAAGTCCTTGGAGAAATTCCAGAGTGAGAATCATGCATATTCTAGGCTTAGTTGGGTTGATGGGAATAGACGAAGGATTATGGGTTGGTGGTGGACTAGGATTAGATGGGAGAATGGGATTGGATGGAGGACTAAGAGCAGATGAGGGTTAGGATTAGAGGGAGGATCAGGATTAGATAGAGGGTTAAGGTAAGGATATTGGGATGGTGGATTAGAACAAGAGGATGCAGCTGGTGGATTGTAGTGAGGGAATTGGGAAGGAGAATTTGGTTGGGAAGATTGGGATGGTGGATTAGGATAGGAAGACTATTACTCATTTTTATTTCTAGTCAAACTGAGTCAGTTTAAAGGTCTCTACAAACTAAAAAATGAAGTGCATTTCATATCAATCTTCCCTATATTGCATTCAGGTGTATAAACATAAGAATTAGAGAGTTTTTTTATTTTTAGTAATAGATTGTTGCATTTATACAGATGCATACAATATTGAAAATATTTACACAAATATTGTTGAAAGATAATCTTTATTGATTCAAGAGTTCTAATATATCTCACACAAGTCATGAGATATAGCTTGTCCAATGGAAATAAAGTAAAATATATACACGAATGGATTGAAAGAATGAAAATGCATATATAGGGGAAGAGGCCAGTCATTTCCTGATGACTAGTCAGAGTCCGTTGTCCTGCATGGTCTTCAACTCCAAGTTGTCTTGTGTTCTTTGTAGTTTCCTGTCTCCATGTCCTGCATCTAAAAGAGTTACAATGAGGTTAGAGCAGATCTCTAAGCAATAACTATCTCCAACACTACATATACATCCACCCACCAGTGTATAGATTTCCCTTTGCATGCATTAAACAAGTAATAAGTTGTTCATGTCCAAAGAAAAGAGAGAAAATAAATCATCAAGCCTCCAGGCATATGCATATGCTTTTTCTAACTGTTTGTTTCATGTGAAGATACAGGGAAATCAATGTTCTTGTTTTATCAAGTTTCAACACATGGGATGAAATGTGGCTCCCACAAGGGTTGATCCCGGTGTGCTATATTGATTTTTATTTTAATGGTATGCTGAGATCATTCATTAGATGAATCATTCCTCTATGATCCACACAAATAATTAATTATCATTTATGGTAGTGAACAAAATAGTCACTTCACTGTCATAAGTGATATTTAATTATTCATGAGGATCATATAGTATGAAAATCAAATGTCAATATTAAGGGAATGTATTAGGAAATGTTGAATTTGGTGCAGGAAATATACCAGAATGATAGGTGATTTCTAGTATGTTTTCCTGCACCAAATTCAACATTTCCTAATACATTTCCTAAAACATTTCTAGTATACTAACTTTGGAGTTCACTATTCAGAATGCTTGACTGAAAGAAACAGTGAACTCCAAAGTTAGAATTTTTTCAAGAAGGAACAGAGTGATCATAAGAAAAATAAAGAGAAACAACAGGGCATACATGACAGTATTTTCATCAAATCTTTAAGAAATAGCTTGTTCATTTTTGTAAGTGGAGAACCATAATATTAGTTAAGTTGTAAAAGCTCAGTTGTAAATGCAATTTTCCCATTAGCCCAGTAAATAAAATTCTCATAAGATTAGAACAGTTAAATGGCATGAGGAGGTCAATATGACCAAATGATAATCATGAGAGTTTTGCTAGCACTATGATGTTTTAACAGCATGACTGAAACATATGAAATTTAAAAGAAACTACTATAGGATGTTAACAAATTGCTACAACTCTCAATTATACAGCCATTTTCACCAAGATATGGGAAGGTTTACACCTTTAGCAACAATTCACATGTTTTATTGGGTCATTACAATACTCAAGAAAGATCTTTTCTAAGGAAAGTGAAAGATTCAACAAAAAAAATTGCAAGATACTACAGGAGTCAGCCATGTGATGACAGTGATCATTCTAAATCATTTTTTTCCAAACTCTATATAAATGAGGAGGCAGTGACTTCATAGAAGGTTTATTGCAAGTCAATCATTCCAGATATAGTCATTTTATCAGAGGTATTTGATGCTAGTAAGAGTAATAAAAAAGTGAGTTGTATTTCATGCCAAAGTTCATGAATTATGTTGTAGGGGGTAGAGGGATCTATTGTCAAAATGGCATAGTTGGTGATCTTCACCTCCTCATATTTCCAGATGTTCATAATGTTAAACAAAAAGATGATAAGGAAAAATAATAGAGTCCAAGTCTTGCAAAAATAGAGCACAGTGAGAAGGATGCAATGTCTTCCATAGTCATAGCATGGGGGTTATGACGTTTGCCCATGCTGGCAAGGTGGATAATCTGAGAGGTTGGCCTGAGACTTCAATCAGTCAATGACATTTCTTAAATTTCAAAAGCCATAATAAGCAGGAGCCAATAAACACTCAATTTGTTAAAGGAAAAGGCCCATATAATGTCTTTATTCTTTCATTCTATATGGAGAAATAAAGTGCAAAAATCATTAATTATAGCTTGCTACAGAAAGGAAAGGAGTCTTGATGGCCTTATCTTGGTAAACATTATACACTCATTAATGAAGAAAATATGCCATGATAAGTAGAAGGGAAAAAACTTGTATATTGAAATGACAAGAACAATGATGAGTAATGCATCAAGGTTTTGATACCCATGTTCTTTATGTGTCAAAAGGGAACTGATCATTCATAAAGGGTAATTGTTTCTGAGTTCAAGGAATGGAATACACCGAGGGTAGCCATGAGTCCTATAGGATGGTCGAGTTTAGTAAGGCACTGTTTTGTAGGAGCCTTCAGTATGGTTGTTGACTTGCAGTCTAAGAATGAAACCCTCAAAAGAAGCATATTGAAGAATGAGAGTAAAGGGTTTCAAGTTCAAACACATTATAGATTAGGGCCGAATCATTGCCATTTTCTTGAAGGAGTAAAAAATATATGGAGACTTTTGGCTTTATACTCACACTGTGTAATGCCTGAGATTGAGCCATTGTTTTTCCATAATGTTTATGCCAATTTCAAGATCATAATCTACAGAAGGGCCCATAAAACAATTTTAGAAAATGTAAAGAGACAATATATTAACATACAGAAAGTGCCACCAAATCTGCAAAGTATTGCATGCAAATATAGGACAGCAACCATGATACAGGGGGAGAATAGAAGAATTAAAGTACAACTACATACAGTGGCAATAAAGACAGGTTTATTATTTCTTGTAAGAAAAGCTCTTTTTTGAGCTCACAAACTATAGAAAAAAAAAACCTTGCAAAGCACAAAGGGGATATTGTAGAAGCTTTGCCTCATGCTTGAAGTCATATTTTTCAGTGGAAAATTCCTAGTGGCTGAAATTTTTTGCCATGAACATTTTCTTCAGAGCTCCAAACCCTCATGGAGTTGGCAGCGCTCAATCTTCTCTTAGAAGCTTCATGAAATGAAATGCTTTTCTTTTATTTTAGGGTTTCAATCCTAGTAATGCCGATGGAGGACATTTTTCACTTTCATTTTAATCAAATATCAAATATTCAACTAATGAGCCCATGGCCCTATTTCTTGCAATTTGTGCCTTAGGGAATTTCTTTGCCTTTAAACATTTCCATGTTTTGTGATGCGTTTCAACACGTGGACTTAATTTCAGCTCAAGTTGTCACCTTGATTTATTTTGGAGGGTTTGTTTTTGCATATATACTTATTGTAAAACAAAATGGTTTTAAGGTGTATTATAAACCTTAAAATTGTTTTGTTATTCCTTAAATGCAAAATGCTGAAGGCCTTCAATTTCAGTTGATAAAAGATACAAGTGGAGAGAATATTGGAGAAATTACTTTCAGTTTGAGGACATCTGCCCATGTTTCTAGGGTCATTATTGCACCTTGTTGGTGGTTTTATGTGCCCAAATGTTTGTTATGACCAAAACCATTCCTCCACACATGTTGGGGGTGGTTTTGTGAAAATCTAGGGCCTATTTTTTAGGCTTTTCTTTGGGATATGATCCAAGGTGGTTATTTTCTCCTATTTTGGTGTAGCCACTTGGGTTGTGTTTATATTGGCTCATGTAACTCATTTTTTAGTTGAGTTCAGATTGGCAGATTTTTTGGGAGATAGTCTTCATCATAGATTTTTTAGCTTTTTCTCTATAACTCATTTATGTTAGTGTAATTAATTATTTATTACACTAGCATAAGTTAACTTAGGTCTTGCATTTAATTAATTAAGTCCTAGGTTACATTATTAGATAAATCATTTAATAAATGGGATAATATTCCCTTCCTAGTTTGTGGGATAAGATTCCTTCTTGAACTTATCTCCTCATTTAATGATCATCTAGATAGGGTTCACATGTTGTCACATATTGTTAGATTATAACACTTGTCAACATCTCATGCATATTAGGGTTTACTTCTTGCCTATATAATCAGGCATCTTGTTCATTTGTAATAAATCTTTTTCATCATATCAATAGAATCTTTAATCAGCATTCCATTGTTGCAACACTTCTCTTTGTGGTTGATCATCTTTCCTGGCTCAAAGGTCCTCCATTGAAGACTGTAGTATCAAGGACTGTGCATCCATAATCTCAACATGGTATCAGAGCTTGCCCAGTGAAACATCAACCCTCGATCAAGAAAGTTGGTGTGTGAGATTCTTGCAGGCTGAAGGTTTCCATTGAAGGCTACTCGTTTCCACTCGGGGACCAAGCTGATTTCTGAAGCAGATAGAGTCAGATCTGAGCTCACCACTGTCTTCAGAAGGCCTCAAAACCCTAGGATCGCCTGCCCATTCATCAAAATTGGATACATCAACCTGGGAGCTTTAGAGGTATTTTTAGGGTTTGCAAAAATCAATCATACTATCCATACAATTTGCAACAAAAAAATTTCCCCTTGCAGTTGTCCTCTAAGGCAAAAAAAATTTATACATAGGCCATTTTCTATTTTTCAAAAAAAAAAATCAAGGCTTTATTATTTGTTTGGCAAAAAAATACATTATTCGGGTTCTAATATAGTTTTAGAAAAAAATATTTACTTGGGCGACCTGCTATTTTATTCTCCATCGACATTATATTTTTCCCCATCGGCATTTGAATTTCTGTAGGTTATAATTATTTTTTTATAGGCCTCAAATCTATGGGTTTATCCACCCCATTCGACATTTATATTAAAGTTTGTATTTGATTTTTTAATTGCAATTTGCAATATTAAAAAATCAAAATCTTTTGTTTGTCAACCTATTCAAATCTTCAAAGTCTGTAGTGTCGACACATTTATCACTTGCAGGGAGGGTACTATTCTTGTCGACCCATCCGTCGGCTTCCTCACCATCCGGCCAAGTCTCCTACCACCGGCATCGTGCCCGCGCCAATGATCACATTCCGGCCAGCTGGAACCGCCGACTGTTTGACTTGTCAGGATCTTCACAATCTGTCGGTTGCTCTACACCTCGTCGCCAGTGCCTGTCATCTACTCACCGACCGAGGTGTCTACGCCAACGAAGACTTACCGCCAGCCGATCCTGCTCCCGCCGACGACCGTGGGCTCCGCTCATCTAGCAGCGCCGCTGCCCGATAGCCTCACCACCGCCGCTTCACCCAGCGGCACTTTTTTTTTGCCAAAGCCCACCCCCTGGTCATATCAGTGACTGAGGACTCATTTTTTTAGCTCCGGGTGCTTAATTTTTGCACCAGTTTAGCCTGCAGATTGCCTAATATAGGCATTTTTTTTATTTTATCACAACTTTCACCCAAGATATTGAAATTTGGAAAACGATATACTATCGAAAAGGTCTTTCTGTCTACTTTCAAGTGGTGAGATCCATTCTGCAAAAATTTTCTTGCAAAAATCTGTACAGTCAACTGAAGTCCAAACCCTAATTTGGACATAAAGGCTCATAACTTTGCAACCGCTCATCATATTTCAGTGATTCCAGCACCATCAGGAAGGTGATTCAAAGCTCTTTTTCATTAGTCCAACCCCTTGATCAGTTTCAGCTCCAGGTACTCTTGCATGAGATTTTTTTCAATTTGGTGCCTTTGATCAATAACCTGGTTATTCTGAAGCTTGGGACAAGATTTTTTGATTCAGTTAGCATCACTTCAGTTGTACATCATATTTGGAAGTCTTTATTTGCTATTGAAGGTCATCTGTCTTTGTGTTTGTGGAGAAATTTCATTATGGGGCTTGCATATTTTTCTCCTTTGACTATGTTGCACAAGGGAAACTATTCACAATGGTGAGATGGGATCTGCCACCATCTTCATTCACTTGATTTGTTGCCACATCTATATGGTATAGTTCCTCATCCGAGTGAAGGTATTCACGAGTTTGCTTGGAGTTGCAGCAGATACACTGTTTTGGAGATCCTTTCTATGCAAGTTGATTCTAATGTTTTGAATGCTATTGATCATTGTGATTGTCCTCACATTCTTTGGACTAAGATTTGGGAGATCTATGGAGATTCAAATACTCCACCATTCCCTGATGGTCATGATTCAGAATTTCCTACTTCAGATCAAGTTCCCTATGATGCTATTGTTGTGCAGGAGGTTGATTGCCTTGATCTTTCTGAAGAGGTTGACAAGGTTCCTTTCGATGCTTCTTCATCAGAGACAGTTGGTATCCCTTCACATTCAGTGATTCCTTGTCCAGAATCACTGATTGAAGCTTCCACTATCATCTTTCATCAGGACACATTCTGTTTTCCAGACTTGACATCACAGGATGGCTTCGTTTCAGGCATCACTGACTTGGCTACTTCTATAGGTTTGGAGGACATTCTTGAGGGGATATCACTCCTCTATTCAGATTTCACTTTGGAGAGTTCTCTTGAGTCTCCTCATTCCTTTGTCTTGACCTTGATTGGGGATCCCGAGACTATCTTGGAGGCACTTGGTTTCTCTTCAGAGCTTTCATATCTAAGACTTATTCCTCGTTACTCCTCTCAGGACTTGAGGTTTCTTCAGCAACTACCACTGGATTTGCTTCATACTTCCTTCCATGGTTTTGAGGACACTTCATTCATGGGGGCTATCAAGTATCCATCGTATTCATCCCATCTTAGTCTTTGGATATTGTTCAGTATCAATTTTTGCATCATCCTGGTTTGTCACCCTCTTCATTGATTGTGGCATCATCATCAAGCAAGGAGACATTTGTGTAGCATTCAGAGACATCAATGACATCCACCTTCATCCTTCCTTCCTTCAATTCCTATCTGGAATGGGAAGCATCTCTCCAGTTGCAGTTGGTTTTGTTTCTTCTGAAAGGGAGACAAGTTGTGTGTCGACATTGGATCTTGTTCTGTCTTCAAACACTTCCCTTCTTTGCAGGTGATCACATCTTTTGGGGGGGCTACATAGTCTCTCTCTCTTTCCCTCCTATGGGGTGGCCTTTGATTGCATTGTATCCATGTGACGGATGGTGTACTTGGGGGGTATTTGGGAGTCTTCCATCCTTCCCATCCTATCTCACTTTTTTCTGAATTTTCATCTCCTTTTTGGAGAGGGGTTTTGTTCCTACTAGGTTTTCCTTTTTTTCTCCGTTTGTGGGAGATTTTTTGCATCTATCATGTACATGGGTACCTAACATGGCCTCGTAGCCAAAACCCAGCATCGATCATCGTCTCTGCATAATCATTGCATCTTCCTCCATAAGTTGAACTTATGGGGGGGTGTTAGTGTAATTAATTAATTATTACACTAGCATAAGTTAACTTAGGTCTTGCATTTAATTAATTAAGTCCTAGGTTGCATTATTAGATAAATAATTTAATAAATGGGATAATATTCCCTTCCTATTTTGTGGGATAAGATTCCTTCTTGAACTTATCTCCTCATTTAATGATCATCTAGATAGGGTTCACATGTTGTCACATATTGTTAGATTATAACACTTGGCAACATCTCATGCATATTAGGGTTTACTTCTTGCCTATATAATCAGGCATCTTGTTCATTTGTAATATATCTTTTTCATCATATCAATAGAATCTTTAATCAGCATTCCATTGTTGCAACACTTCTCTTTGTGGTTGATCATCTTTCTTGGCTCAAAGGTCCTCCATTAAAGACTGCAGCTTCAAGGACTGTGCATCCATAATCTCAACAATTTAGTCATGCAAACTGTGAGTACCTTGGAATTTTAATAGCATTGATACACTTTTACCTTCTCATCACTTATTTTGCTTGTGTACATGTCATAGAGATTAACCAATATACTTGTGAAAACTTGTGATTTTTCCCTATATTTTTGTGTCTCATCAAAAGTACCTACTTTGCAAGAAAATATCTATTTACAGGTTATGAGTTGTGTGAGCAATACAAGGATTCAAGTTATGAAATGTGTTCTTTTCTTTCTAGAGTCTTGTATAAGCACCTTCTCATAAAATACTTATGTAATTGATATGCAAAGATGAGTTGTGTAAGTTTTTATCAATTTGGTAACTAAAAGTGTAACAAAAATTGAGTTTGCATGCTTTTAGTCAATTTGGGTATGTCACCATAGGATAAGAATTTTAGTTTCATTTCAGTATTGCAACTTTCTTACCTTTTCCTCAGAAAGACAAGTAGGATTTTTAGGTTAAACCAATAAAGATCCAGCTTTCTCTAGAGGTACTTTTATGTCATAAGGTCACCCACAGCTTTAGAAAAGTTCCCATGTTGCTCATGATTGGCTATGAAAAATCTCAGCCTGGGTGCAAAACATAAAAATTAACAGTTTTAGCATGCCTGGTAGGACTGTCAAATCAAATAGTTCATAGAAAAATATAGATATTGCTAGTTATGATATTATGCTAGCATTCATAGGCCTTTAGGAGGTAGATTTTTGCATATCTAGTGACTTCCACTGTGGGTAAATCTTTAAAACCAGTGCTGTAAAAATTTACATGAAAAGGATTTAGACAAGAAGTTCATAATCCTTTGAATATTTGCAGTTATCTCCACCTAGAAGATAGAGTAGGTCTTTTAAAAGAGTGTCCATTTGAAATAGGGTTCAATCAACCCCACCAAGTTTTAGGCCAGCTTCTAAATCTAGTTCAACTGTAGTTACAGCCTCTATTTCTGCTATTTCAGTTCAGGTCAATCAACCTCCAGTTGTGCAAATGGCCAGAAATTAGCCTTTTGTGTCATTCAATGGAGGTAGTCCATTGAACTTGGCCCAACATGATGATATCCCTATAGTAGCCTTGAAGAGCTTACCTTTTTTCATAGGAGAAGAACAAACAACTCCCATTGAACACATCAGAGATGTGGCATCTCTTTGTGGGGTTCACCATATTACCCAGGAAAATGTTGTTGTCAGATTGCTTGCAGCCTCCTTTAAAGGGAAGGCATTGCAATGGTTTATAGGTCTGCAAGTTGGGTCAATTGCAACTTGGGATGAATTAGGAGACAAGCTGCATAAGCAATTTCAGGAAAATTCTAATCACTTATCATTGGTTGAATAGCTAACAACTATAAAAAGAGCTCCTCAGGAGCAAATGATAGATTTTAACTTCAAATTTTAGAAAACCTAGGACAGAATCCTAGCTACTGTAAGGCCTACTCTTGAGCATGCCTTCTTATACTTTTTAAAATCCATAAATAGTGAAATAGCAGCTATGACACGGTCAATGGGAGGGGTGTCTTTACCAGATGCTTATGAGGTAACAATCAAGGCTAAAAATTGTTTAATTCAGGCAGGTAAGATTTCCCCTAGGCCACCAATGCCTATCTTTCCTGAGATTCAACCTAATATGCCTCTACAAATACCACCTTTTACACCTTTGACAGTTGTTCTAGCATCATCAATTGTTGTTCCATCTATTGCAAGTCAAGAAAATGCCACTACAAGCTCATCTTAGGAGCTTCAAGAGATCAAAAGTTTGCTTCAAACTTCTAGAAATAAATTGGTGAGTCTAGAAGAACAACAGTCATACAATAGACCTTACCAATAGGAGAACCAAGCTACAAATAAGCCTTATTAGGGTCCAAGAAAAAATATTAATAGAAGGCCATTTCAAGTATATAATCTTGCTCTTCTTAGTGCAGCCAAGGACATTGTCCCTGTTTAGAATAAATTGGCTGCATATTATGAATGGTGTTATCCTTGCAACCAACATCATAATCAAGCTTTGATGGTGCAAAGTGTTTCAAATTCAAAATAGAACACACCTAATGATGGAACCTTGCAGCAGCAAAACCAGTCTTCAAGTGAAGCTACCCTTTTAAACTGGCAAGGAGAAGAGTTTTGTGGAATAAATGCAAATGATTCTCCAATTGTTGTGAACACAAGAGAAAAGAAAAGATCCTTTGAAATTGAGCAGGAAGTTGATAAAGGAAAAGTAGTAGCTACAGAACCATCTACATCACAAGTTCCTCACATTTTGCAGAGGAATCCACAAATAGCTGCCAAAGAGCAACCCCACTTGAAAACTGAGCCTATTGTTGCAAGAGTACAACATAAGATAAATCCTGCAATGCCTTTCAATATTTTTGAGAATATGAAAAAGATGAATATCACAATGTCTATGTGGGATTCTTTAGCAATACCAAGCCAAAAGGAGTTGTTACAGTCTGCCTTAGCAGAAAAAGTAGTGACTAATGAATCTTCATTTGGCGCAGTTAAGGTTGTTTTCACAAATGAACAGAAGGATAGTGATGTGCAGCAAAATAAACAGTTAGGAAAAGAGTCTAAAAAGGGTGTTAAGCCTCCTCCTTTCTATGTGACATTAATTGTGGGAGACAAACTAGTTCATAACTGCATGGTTGACAGTGGAGCTAGTAGTTCAGTCATGCCAAAGAAGATTGCAGACCAGTTAGGACTGTGATACCAGCCCCTTGAGAAAGGAGTGCTTCAGTTAGATGGTACAGTAGTTAACATTGTGGGTGTTATCAAAGATTTGAGACTCACATTACATGCCTATCTAAATTTTTCAATTCCCTAGGATGTCTTTATCATTGACTTACCTCCTTTCTTTGCCCTGTGTTTATCAAGGGACTTCACTACAAATATTGGAGATTATATATCATCTGATTGGTCCCATATGCTCTTCAGGACCAGATATGGAACAAAAGTAACAATTAAATCTGATTCATTTGCAAAGGATCACATTGAACCTTATGTGCCAAGTGTAATTAATGTTAATTGTGTTGTTTTTGAAGACAATGAGCTTGTTGCAGCTCAGGAACTGCAAGCTGAATGTATACGAGAGGTGTTGTTAAATGGGTGGGCAGCAGAAAATAGAGTAGATAATCCAAATGAACTTATTCAGGGAGTCGGATTGGGTATTTATGTACATCATGAACCTAAAACAAAGATGCCAAACCTTAAAAAGAAGGCAAAACTGCAATTACCACAACATAATGAGTTATGGAAGATGTACTTTGATGGCTCTAGGAGCATAAATGGAGCTGGTGGAGGTGTAATTTTAATTTCTCCACAAGGTGATAGATATTATGCTGCATTTAGATTTTCTTTTTCTTGTTCCAACAACACTGTTGAGTATGAAGGATTGATACAAGGTTTAGAATGGGCAAGGAGAAGAGGAATCAGCTACTTGCAGGTATTGGGAGACAATGAACTAATTGTCAATCAGGTAAGAGGGTTAAATGTAACAAAAAATGATACCTTGAAAGCTTATAAACATAGGGTGTGGGATATGATTGAGGAGTTTGATGCCTTTAATTTGATTTTAGTCCCTAGGAGTCAAAATAAACACACAGACAGATTGGCTGCAATTGGTTCACAATTTGACATACCAAATGAGATCGGGAAAGAAAAGGTACAGTTGCATGTTAAAATTGTTGTTACACCCTTTATCCCAAATAACATTATTAATTGGTAGGTCTTTGAAAGCAATGAGTAGATTCTAAATTTTTTGCTTGAAGAAGACCAGTTTTCTGTTGTAAATCAGGAAAAACTAAAACAACAATAGGGGGATCAAATTATTCAGCTTAAGTCAAACAAATTGCCCAGAGGTCTGGTTACATTAGAATCCATTTTTAGTATTGATGACCAGTTGAAAAGGAATAAAACTAGTATTCGAATTAAACAAGAGCATTACGAAGAGCTGGAGATCTTTAAAGGTAAGCTTCTCAAGATTGGAAAATTTTGTTTTGAATCAAATAATCAGGCTTTCATTGCTTTATGTCAAGAGTTTTAGGATATTTTTGCTTGGGATTATTCTGATTTGAGAGGATTTGATCCTAGAATTACTCAACACACAATAGAACTAGAACCCAATGCAAAGCATGTATGACAAAAGAAGAGACCTTTGAACCCAAAGCTTGAACCTTTAATGATTAAAGAACTGACTAAGTTAGTTGAGGGGGTTTTGTATTTCCAATTAAACACACCTCCTGGGTTTCTAACCTAGTTCCGGTTAGAAAGAAAAATGGTGAAATTAGATTATGTGTAGACTTTAGAGATCTTAATAGAGCATATCTAAAAGATCATTATCCATTACCTTCCATGGAGAAAATCCTCCAAGTCATTGTTGGTTCAAAGATATTTTCTTTGCTTGATGGATACTCTGGTTATAACCAAGTATTGCTCAAAGAAGAGGACCACTACAAGACTGCCTTTACAACAAAATGGGCCACTATGGCCTACAAGAGAATTCCTTTCAGTATGTCCAATGCTAGAGCCACTTTTCAAAGGGCTATGGACATGGCTTTCTAAGGCTTAATCAACAAAATAGTGTTGATATATCTAGATGATATCACAGTATTTTCAAGAAATGCTAATGAACATTTGCTGCATTTAAAACAAGTGTTCGAAAGATGCAGGGAGTATGGAGTATCTCTTAATCCCAAGAAAAGTATCTTTTTTGTTCATGAGGGAAAACTGTTAGGACACATAGTGTCAAAACAGGGAATTACAATTGACCTTGAAAGAGTTAAAGCTATTTTAGAGCTACCATTACCCAATCACAAGAAAGGGCTGCAGATTTTCTTAGGCAGAATTAAATTTTTGAGGAGATTTATTCCTGATGTTGTAAACCTTTTATAACCCTTGACTGCTATGTTAAGAAAGAATGCAGTTTTCAGTTGGACTAGAGAGGAAAAATGCAATTTTGAAGCCATTAAAGAGGCTTTAGCATCAGCTCCCACACTGGTAAACCTAGATTTCATAAAAGATTTTATTTTGTATGCATTTGGTAGTGTAGATTTTGTTTCTACAATGCTTGTTTAGCAGAATAGTGAAGGCTTAGAATAGCTCGTTGCATTTTTCAGCCAAGGATTGGAAGATTATTAGCAAAGGTATTCATTTGTGGAGAAACATATCCTAGTTGTTATAAGAAGCCTTAAAAAATTCAAGCCATTGGTTTCTAATAACATGATTCATTTGATGGTGGCACATCCAAGTGTAAAAGAATTCTTGCTAAGTAAGGATCTTAATGAGAAGAGAGTTGGATGGATCACTAAAGTCATGGAGTTTGATGTAGACATTAAAATCACAAAGTTGGTAAGAGGAAAGGGACACTGTGAGCAGCTTGCCTCAACACTAGAAAATGAACAGGAAATAGAAACATAGGTTGTTTTAGTCACTGATGATCAAGATCAGAATGTTGCACCTACATTAGCAGCAAGCTAGGTTTAGGATATGATTCATTTTCTATAGACTGGTGAATGTCCACCAGATTTAAACAAAGCTAAGAGGAGATATTTTAGGTTACATTCTATTCCATATGTTCTGATTGATAATGTTTTATTCAAGAAAGACCTCAATGGTGTTTTGCTGAGCTGCATCGATCATAATCAAATTGAGAAAGTGCTTCATGAGTTCCATGATGGAACTTTAGGCGATCATTTTTCCCCAAAAACAACAACATGGAAGATTATGAGGGCTGGTTATTACTGGCCAACCATGTTTAAGGATGCCCATGCATGGGATAGAAAGTGTGTGAAATGTGCAATATTTGCAGGAAAGGAAAAGCTACCAGCACTACCCTTGCAACCAATTCAAGTGGAGAAGCCCTTCATGAAATGGGGCATTGACTTCATTGGACCCATAAACCCACCTTTCAGTGCTAGGCACAAGTGGTTACTCTCTGCTATAGATTATTTTACAAGATGGACTGAGGTAGTAGCTTTGAAAGAAGCTAATGAAACCTCTGTGTTGAATTTTTATGATGACATAATAACCAGGTTTGGAGTTCTAGACTCCATCATTTCAGATAATGCCTTGGCATTTGTGGGAATTAGAGTGGTTGATTGGGTAGTAAAAAATGGTATATATTTGAATACTTCATCAAATTATTACCCCCAGGGTAATGGTTTGGTGGAGAGCACAAACAAGAATTTGATTAGAATTATTAAACGAACAATGGAGGACAACTAGAGAGCTGGGCACACCAAGCTAAAATCTTCCTTATGGGAAAATAGGATAACTCCCAAAAGGTCTATCAGGAATTCTCCATATGTGTTGGTTTATGGTAAGGAAGCCAGACTGCCTCTATCTGTAGAGCTACTAGCTCTTGATATAATGCATTAGATGGAAATGTTCGAGGAATAGGATCCCTTAGTAGTCAGATTTTCTCAGCTCATGGATCTGGAAGAGACAAGAGACAAAGCCATGAAGTCTTTAGAGTATCATCAGCTCCAAACTAAAAAAAATTGATAAAAGGGAAACTACTAGATTTTTCAAAGAAGGTGACATCGTACTCAAATGGGATGAGATGAAAAGTAGAGCAGGGAAGCATACAAAATTTGACAGCTTCTAGAGTGGCCCATTTGTCATCACAGAGTGTAAGGAGCACAATGCATTCCAGTTGTCCAAGATGGATGGAGAGATTATGCCTATTCCAGCCAATGGGATACACCTCAAATGTTGCTTTGAGGTTTGATCTATATCATTTCTGCTATTTTAGCATTTTATGCTTTCAATAAGTGTTGTTGCACCTTAGATTAGTTGCTATTTCCAGTTTCCCTAAGTGTTTTTCAGCACAGTTAGTTAGTTTTATGTTGTTCTTTTGGTTTTCAACAAATTCCAACCTGTTCTGAGTCATCATGGTTGAGTTAAAGCATTGATTCAAGTTGTTTATAAATCTGATCTGAGTTTCTGAGTGACCCCATGCCCAATGGATAGTCTAGGCAACTAGTCTTAGTGTTTAGCAGGAAAACATGCAGCAAATGTTGCCAAAAATGTTACTCATTTTTATTTCTGGTCAAATTGAGTGAGTTTAAAGGTGTTTACAAACTAAAAAATGAAGTGCATTTCATATCAATCTTCCCTTTATTGAATTCAGGTGTATAAACATAAGAATCAGAGAGTTTTTTATTTTCAGTAATAGATTGTTGTATTTATATAGATGCATACAATATTGAAAAGATTTCAATAAATATTGCTGAAAGAAAATCTTTATTGATTCAAGAGTTCTAATCCATCTCACACAAGCCGTGAGATATAGCTTGTCCAATGGAAATAAAGTACAATATATACACGAATGGATTGAAAGAATTAAAATGCATATATAGGGGAAGAGGCCAATCATTGCTTGATGACTCGTTCGAGTTCGTTGTCCTGTATGGTCTTCAACTCCAAGTTCTCTTGTGTTCTTTGTAGTTTCCTATCTCCATGTCCTACATCTGAAAGAGTTGCAATGAGGTTAAAGCAGAGCTCTAAGCAATAACTGTCTCTAACACTACATATACATACACTACATATGTTCTTGTTTTATCAAGTTTCAACATGTGGGATGAAACGTGGCTCCCACAAGGGTTGAGCCCAGCGTGCTATATTGATTTTTCTTTTAATGGTATGCTGAGATCATTCATCAGATGAATCATTCCTCTATGATCCACAAAAATAAGTAATTATCATTTATGGTAGTGAACAGAATAGTCACTTCACTGTCATAAGTGATATTTAATTATTCATTAGGATCATATAGTATGAAAATCAAATGTCAATATTAAGGGAATGTATTTGGAAATGTTGAATTTGGTGCAGGAAATATACCAGAATGACAGGTGATTTCTAGTACACAATGCTTGATTGAAAGAAACAATGAACTCCAAAGTCAGTATGTTTTCAGGAAGGCACAAAGTGATTATAAGAAAAATAAAGACAAACAACAGGGCATACATGATAGTATTGTCATCAAATCTTTAAGAAACAACTTGTTCATTTTTGTAAGTGGAGAACCATATTATTATTTAAGTTGTAAAAGCTCAGTTGTAAATGCAATTTTCCCATTGGCCCAGTAAATAAAATTCTCATAAGATCATAAAAGTTAATTGGCATGAGAAGGTCAATATGACCAAATGATAATCATGAGAGTTTTTCTAGCACTATGATGTTTTAACAGCATGACTGAAACATATTAAATTTAAAAGAAACTGCTACAGGATGTTAACAGATTCCTACAACTCTCAATTATACAACCATTTTTACCAAGATTTGGGTAGGTTTACCCCTGTAGCAAAAATTCACATGTTTTATTGGGTCATTACAATACTCAAGAAAGAGCTTTTCTAAGGAAAGTGAAAGATTCAACAAAAAAAATTGCAAGATACTGCAGGGGTCAGCCATGTGATGAAAGTGATCATTTTAAATTAAATTTTTCCAAACTCTATATCAATGAGGAGGCAGTGACTTCATAGAAGGTTTATTGCAAGTCAATCATTCTAGATATAGTCATTTTATCAGAGGTATTTGATGTCGGTAAGAGTAATAACAAAGTGAGTTGTATTTGGTGCCAAAGTTCATGAATTTTGTTGTAGGGAGCAGAGGGATCTATTGTAGCAATGGCATAGTTGGTGATCTTCACCTTCTCCTATTTCCAAATGTTCATAATGTTAAACAGAAAGATGTTAAGGAAAAATAACAGAGTCCAAGTCTTGCAAAAATAGAGCACGGTGACAAGGATGCAATGTCTTCCACAGTCATAGCATGGCGGTTATGGCATTTTCCCATGATGACAAGGTGGATAATCTGAGAGGTTGGCCTGAGACTTCAATCAGTCAATGACATTTCTTAAATTTCAAAAGCCATAATAAGCAGGAGCCAGTAAACACTCAATTTTTTAAAGGAAAAGGCCCATATACTGTCTTTATTCTTTCATCCTATATGGAGAAATAAAGTGCAAAAATCATTAATTATATCCTGCTACAGAAAGGCAAGGAGTCCTAACGGCCTTATCTTGGTAAACATTATACACTCATTAATAAAGAAACTATGCCATGATAAGTAGAAGGGAAAAAACTTGTACATTGAAATGACAAGAACAGTGATGAGTAATGCATCAGGGTTTTGATACCCATGTTCTTTATGTGTCAAAAGGAAACTGATCATTCGTAAAGGGTAATTGTTTCTGAGTTACGGAAATTGAATACACTAAGGTTAGTCGTGAGTCTTGTAGGATGGTTGAGTTTAGTAAGGCATTGTTCTGTAGGAGCCTTCAGTATGGTTGTTGACTTGCAGTCTAAGAATGAAACCCTCAAAAGAAGCATATTGAAGAATGAGAGTAAAGGGTTTCAAGTTCAAACACATTATAGATTAGGGCCGAATTATTGCCATTTTCTTGAAGGAGTAAAAAATATATGGAGACTTTGGGCTTTATACTCACACTGTGTAATGCTTGAGATCGGGCCATTGTTTTTCCATAATGTTTATTCCAATTTCAAGATCATAATCTACAGAAGGGCCCATAAAAGAATTTCAGAAAATGTACAAAGACAATATATTAACTTATAGAAAGTTCCACCAAATTTGCAAAGTATTGCATGCAAATATAGGACAGCGGCCATGATACAGGGGGAGAACAAAAGAATTAAAGTACAGCTACATATAGTGGCAATAAAGACAGGTTTATTATTTCTTGTGAGAAAAGCTCTTATTCGAGCTCACAAACTACAAAAAAAAACCTTGCAAAGCACAAAGGGGATATTGTAGAAGCTTTACCTCATGCTTGAAGTTAGATTTTTTAGTGGAAAAGTCTTGATGGCTGCAAATTTTTGCCATGAACATTTTCTTCAGAGCTCCAAACCCTCATGGAGTTGGCGACACTCAAGCTTCTCTTAGAAGCTTCATGAAATGAAATGATTTTCTTTTATTTTATGGTTTCAATCCTAGTAATGCCGATGGAGGACATTTTTCACTTTCATTTTAATCAAATATCAAATATCCAACTAATGAGCCCGCGACCCTATTTCTTGCAATTTGTGCCTTAGGGAATTTCTTTGCCTTTAAACATTTCCATGTTTTGTGATGCATTTCATTATGTGGACTTAATTACAGCTCAAGTTGTCACCTTGATTTATTTTGGAGGGTTTGTTTTTGCATATATATTTATTGTAAAACAAAATGGTTTTAAGGTGTATTATAAACCTTAAAATTGTTTTGTTATTCCTTAAATGCAAAATGTTGAAGGCCTTCAATTTTCAGTTGACAAAGGAGACAAGTGGAGAGAATATTGGAGAAATCACTTTCAGTTTGAGGACATCTTCCCACGTTTCTAGGGTCATTATTGCACCTTGTTGGTGGTTTTATGTGCCTAAATGTTTCTTATGGACAAAACCATTCGTCCCCACATGTTGGGGGTGGTTTTGTGAGAATCTAGGGCCTCTTTTTTTGGATTTTCTTTGGGATCTGACCCAAGGTGGTTATTTTGTCCTAATTTGGTGCAACCACTTGGGTTGTGTTTATATTGGCTCATGTAACTCATTTTTGAGTTGAGTTCAGATTGGCATATTTTCTGGGAGATAGTCTTCATCATAGTTTTTTTAGCTTTTTCTCTGTAACTCATTCAGTCATGCAAACTGTGAGTACCTTGGAAGTTTAATAGCATTGATACACTTTTACCTTCTCATCACTTGTTTTTCTTATGTACATGTCATATAGATTAACCAATATACTTGTGAAAACTTGTGCTTTTTCCCTGTATTTTTGTGTCTCATCAAAAGCACCTGCTTTGCAAGAAAATATCTATTTACAGGTTATGAGTTGTGTGAGAAATATAAGGATTCAAGTTATGAAATGTGTTCATTTCTTTCTAGAGTCTTGTATAAGCACCTTCTCATAAAATACTTATGTAATTGATATGCAAAGATGAGTTGTGTAAGTTTTTATCAATTTGTTAACTAAAAGTGTAACAAAAATTGAGTTTGCATGCTTTTAGTCAATTTGGGTATTTCAACATAGGATAAGAATTTTAGTTTCATTTCAGTATTGCAACTTTCTTACTTTTTCCTCAGAAAGACAAGTAGGAGTTTTAGGTTAAACCAATAAAGAGCCAGCTTTCTCAGGAGTTACTTTTCTGTCATAAGGTCACCCACAGCTTTAGAAAAGTTCCCATGTTGCTCATGATTGGTTGTGACAAATCTCAGCCTCGGTGCAAATCATAAGAGTTACAAATACATGGATGGTTAATTGGGACAAGAGGATGCAGGTGGTGGATTAGGATAAGAAGATGCGGGTGGTGGATTGTAGTAGAGGTATTTGGACAATTGATTAGGAAAAAAAGATTGGGATGTTTGATTAGGATAGGTTTATGTAGATGGTGTATTGGGATAGGAAGATGTGGATGTTGGATTAGGATAGGTTGATGGGGATGTAGGATTGAGATAAGAAGGTGTGAATGTAGGATTAGGATGGGCAGATTGGTAAGGAGGATTAGAATAGGGGGACATAGATGGGGGATTGTAATAGGAGTATTGGGATGGTATATTAGGATGAGAAGATTAGGATGGTAGATTGGGATAAGAGGATGTAGGTGTTGTATAAGAGAAAGATGTAGATGAAGGATATGATGAAGATACGGGCGAGGAAGATAATGGATATCCCTTGTCAAAGGTAGCATAAGGATTGCTAGTAGGTGTGGGTGAAGATGTGATGGGATAGCTCAGAGGGGTGATTGGATTTTGGAAAGCAATCGGGAAATATTACTAGAAATGATAGCATCAAGGGGATCTATGTCATATACCTCTTGATTAGAAAGACTCTCGTTCTCATCGTCAACATAATTAGGGTTTCCCTTGACTATTATCTTTGGTTGCATTGGTGAAGGATAAGGATTCATGATGTTAGATTGGATTGATATGGATTGAAAAAGATGGGAACGGACGATTAGAAGGAAAGAAAAGGTGATGGAAGGATAAATAGGATGGATTGGAAGAAGATGGAGGAATGGATCTTAAGATTTGTTTTGATATTAGAAGATCTTAGATGCAGATGGACTAAAGCTTGGATTGAGATTTAGGTTAAGCTCAAATTGGGATTAGATTAAAGCTCAAATTAGGGTTGGGTGAAAGCTCATATTCGGATTGGGTTGAAGCTCGTATTAAGATGATGGGATGATGTGATGGGATTGATTCTAAACCAAGTTCAAAGGTTTGATGGGATTGGATTACCATAGGATGATTATGAACCTAAATCTACCTCAAGATGGAAGTAGATTGATTGGGTGATCAGATAGAGATGTGGTTGGATTAGATTGGATAAGGTTGATTAATGAAGCAATTCATAAGATCGAATGATGGATCGGATAGAATGATGAAAGGGATTCTAAACCAAGTTCAGAGATTACCCTAGGTGACTTAGGGTGTTGATTGATCAGATTAAAGGATAGATAGATAATTGTGGCACTGAATCCACCTTGAGATTGAAAGTGGATTGATTAGTCTGATAATAACTGACTCAAGATGGACGACAATCATGAGCAGATGTGGATGATGTCGATTGGATTTAGACACCTAAGCCAATTTGGATAATAACCTATAAAATGAAGTTCAGGGGATTTGGATTAAGAAAATGATGATGGATACGTAGCTTAGATTTGTTCTAAGATGTGTCTATTTGATTTAGATGATGAACGGATGACCTGCATATGGACTAAGTGGAGATTATGAATGTACAAAAGGTGCAAATGACTTGGGGGGAAAGGTCGCCTATCTGGAGGGAAAGGTCACCTATATGTTGGGAAAGGTCACCTATCTGGAGGGAAATTTCACCTATCTCTGGGGCAAGGTCGCCTATCTATTGGGAAAGGTCTCCTATCTACTAGGAAAGGTCGCCTATCTCTGGGGCAAGGTCACCTATCTGCTGGGCAAGGTCGCCTATCTGCTAGGCAATGTCGCCTATATCTGGGGCAAGGTCACCTATTTGTTGGGCAAGGTCACCTATCTCTGGGGAAAGGTCGCCTATCTACTGGGAAAGGTTTCCTATCTACTAGGAAAGGTCACCTATCTACTGGGCAAGGTCACTTATCTACTGGGCAAGGTCACTTATCTACTGGGCAAGGTTGCCTATCTGCTGGGAAAGGTCACCTATCTGGGTCAAGGTCACCTATCTCTAGGTCATGGTTTCCAATCTGCTGGGAAAGGTCGCCTATTTTCTTTCAGACCCTCAGAATAGGGAAATGAACTCTCGAAACAGGGAGACAGACTCTTAGAATGGGGAGACAGACTCTCAGAATGGGGAGATGGATGCTCAGAATGGGAAAACGGATATTCGGAATGGGGAAACAGATGCTCGGAAGGGGAGATAGACTCTCGAAACGAGGAGGTGGATGCTCGAAATGAGAAAAGGAAAGCACCTAATAGGTAAACAGATGCTCAAAATGAGGAAATGGATGCTCTGAATGAGAAACGGATGCTCTGAATGAGAAAACGGATGCACTAAATGGATGAATGGATGCTCGAAACAAGGAAATGGAAGCTCAGAATGAATGAACAGATGCTCGAAATGAGTAGACGGATGCTCAAAATGAGGAAATGGATGCTCAGAACAATAAATATATGCTCAAAATGAGAAAACGGATGCACTAAATGGATGAATGGATGTTCAGAATGAGGAAACGAAAGCTCGGAATGGATGAACAGATGCTCAGAACGAGTAAATGGATGCTCGAAACAAGAAACAAATGCTCGAAATGAGAAATGGATGCTCAAAATTAGGAAATGGATGCTCGGAACAAGAAACGAATGCTCGAAACAAGGAAATGGATGCTTGGAAAAGGAAAACGGATGCTCAGAATGAGGAAATGGATGCTCGGAACGGGAAAACGGATGCTCAGAATGAGGAAACGAATGCTTAGAATAGGAAAATGAATGTTCAATGACTGAACGAGAGGTGAAATTGGTTGTTTAGGATGTAAAATCGCCCAACTTGGGTCAGGGTCACCCAACTTGGGGAAAGGTCGCCCAACTTGGGGTAGGGTCGCCCAACTTGGGGAAAGGTCACCCCTCTTGATGAAATAGGTTGTTTGACTGATAGCGACTCAGGAAGAGGGAATAATTGCCCCTATTAAGGGAAGGGTTGCCCCTGTTGAGGGAAAGGTCACCCCTGTTTAGGGTAGGGTCACCTATTCAATGAAAGATGGGTGATTCTGACAGAAATAGACTGGGAAATGGGAAATGACTAAGACAAAAGGCAAGGTTGCCCTTGTTAAAGGCAAGGCCGCCCCTGTTGAGGACAAGGTCACTTCTATCAACAAACCTAGACTTGACTTAGGTAAAAACGACTATGGAAAAGGGCAGAAAACACTACAAAAAGTAAGCAAAAGACAAAGGCTAACTTGACTAAACATACATGCACTGGTTTTGCATAGAAAAGATAGTTCAAACAGCACAATCCTAAGATTAGTAAGATAGGTATGGCCAACACGGTCCTCTCACTAGGCTGAACAAGGCAATCTAGGGATTCCTTGATATACGCACTATACATGAGACACAACCGTGAACAACAGCCTATCTATAGGCATGAGTTAGGAACCCCAGCGAGGTACTGGAAGCTCAGACCAACTCTTCACGTCTTATCTAGGTATCACCCTAGCTTTGACATTCCATTAGACATGACGTGACTATATTGGGGTACAACTTTGGCTTTCCCCCCTTTATATACCCTGTTGATACACGTGGTTGGGATCATCCCTTGGGGTGATGAAATCCCCAAGCAATTCCCACTAAAAAAAGGACACTAAATGTTTTTAGCTACTCCCCAGGCTCACATGAAGTGCAAGGGGAAAGTTTAAATGACATAGTGCCCCTTGGGAAATACAAAGGACTAAGTAAGCTATGATTTCACTTCACCCAGGATTGCCAAATGGTGCAAGGGGATTGGATACATCAATAGCTTACTTGACAAGCAAAGCACACAATATATTGACTCCCCCTAATTAGATCTATGTGCCTAGATTAATAAGAAAAAAAAACAAACACACTAAACTAACAATCATTGGGAATGATCATTCTATAAGAAAGTGTTAGTAGTTTCACCTCCGATCTCGAAAAGTGTGAAATAGCTACAAAAATGTTAGTAAAAATAGGCATATTCAAAGACAAGACACATTAGGGGGTCATTATTAAGCAAAACAACAAGAAACAGACTCTGAAAATGAAGTTTAGATCACCATTTTACCTCACGGACGCCTCTATCTAGGTCAAGGTTTCCCTTGTTAGGGAAAGATCACCCCTATTAGGGTAGGGTCACCCCTGTTAAAGTCAGGGTCACCCCTGTTAAGGTCAGGATTGCCCCTCTCTGGGGCAGGGTCGCCTGTTCAGAAAATAGAGGGTAAATTCTTTCTTTTTCATAGATGGGTGATTCTGCAACACAAAATCTCCCCTATTGAGGGTAGGGTCACCCAACTCAGGGTAGGGTCACCCAACTTAGGGAAGGGTCAACCCTTTTTAGGGCAGAGTCGCCCAACTAGGGGCAGGGTCACCCCTGTCAGCTGTTTCGTCACCTCTATGTAACCTAAACCTACAAAAAGGCAAACAACAAAAAATGTGAAAGAAAGAGAGCCATTTGTGGGTCCCACTGGGCATGCCAAAAATGTGATGCAACATTATTTTTACTATCCTAAATGATGCAAAACAGAAAGAAATGCAAAAGAGGAAACAACACAACACACCTCAAGATTAGCCTAAGTTGACTTGAACAAAATAAAGATAAACAACAGATTATACCTTGTCCAAGTGATCCTTTTGGTTGGCCCTTTGAGGTTGATAAGATGTGTGCTCCTTGATGACAAATAGACTAAAAATGGATGTAAAATGATGAGGATACAATGAGGATTCCAATGATTCAAATGGGTGTGTGAATGGATGAATGCAATGAAAGCTTTAAGAGTGCAACAATGGTGGATGAGAGCTTGAATGCAAGTGCTTGAGAGTTGTTGAAAGTTGGAGAGCTTGAAAGGCCTCTAGGGATTTGAATAGCTAGGATTTAGCCAACATGGAGAAGATGGAGGGTTTTGGTGAGTTGAGGACTCACAAGCCCTCACATCTTGCCATGTAGAAATGAGATGGAAAAAGGACATGTGAGGTGCAGAGAGGACATGTGAGGTGGAGGTACTTGCAAGTACTTTGGGATTGGGGAAAAATCTCCTTAAAAGGAAGTTCTTGTCCCCATATGAGGGTGATGGTGGCAAGTGAGGAATTTTATAAAGTCCTCTCTTATCATCATGGGGATGAGAGAAGTTGTTGGGGGAATAAATGTGAATTTTAAATTCACATGATTGGAAGGGAAAAGTAGTTGAGAGAATAAATGTGAATTTTAAATTCACATGATGAGAAGTACCTTGTGGATAAGACAGGGTCCTTATAAAGGAAGCCCTTGTCCCATGTGACTGATGTGACAAGTGAGAGAATTTAGAATTTCCCAACAACTTACATGGGGAAGAGAAATGCATTGAATGAATAAATGTGAATTTTTTAATTCACATTGGGGAAGAGTTTAAGGCTTAAAAGGGAAATCACTTATGACAAGTTGACTTGGAGGACATACCAAAGATGGCATGTGATTAGATTAAGGTTGTGCAAATAGGTGATTAAGAAGATTAATGAAGGATTAGAGACAAGTGGAAAAATATGGAGGATGTGACATTAATCCTAGTTAAGGGTGTGCACATCCTAATCATGGATTAATTAAGCTAATCCAGATTAGCAGAGGATTATGGAGGATGTGATATGTGAGGAATTAAATAAATGTCTTATTTATTTAATTCTTTGAGGAAAAGGGGGATAAAGGGTAAGGTATTTAATTATTTAAGTAGATACCTTAGGGATTTAGAGGACTTTAGGAGTATTAATTAAATAATAATATAATTAATGCAAGTAAGAGGATATTTAGATGAAAAGGGATAAATTTGGACAAATGTAAGTGTCCAAATTTAGACTTCTACACATATATCTCTATTGATTAGAAGAAAGAGTCCAAGAAGGTGTGGAAAATAAAGAAATTAGATCAAGAATATGAAAAATCAATCATTACACAGTATGTGTTTCAGGCACAAAATGAGAAAAATCCATGGATTATTGACAGTGAATGTTCTAGCCACATGACTAAAGATAAAATAAAGTTATAAGTCTAAGAAAATGGAATGGAAAATCAGTAAGGCTTAGTGGCAATTATGTTGCTAAGATATCCGGAAAGAACACATTGAGTCTTGATAATGGAGAAACTAAGACACATGATCTATCTTATATGTTGAAGGTATAAAGCATAAATTACTAAGTGTAAGTCAGATGTGTGACAAATGCTACAATATTTCATTCAATAAATGAGGATGTGAAATTAGAAAAGAAAGAACTTGCAATCTTGTTGCAAAAGGAAGTAGGACAAAAAAATAATGTGTACAACCTCAGTGAGATCAAAAGAAAGAAATGTATCTTGGGATAGAAAGATGAAAGTTGGTTATGGAATAGAAGGATGGGTCACATAAATTTTTATTATATTGTAAATATTTTTTCTAAACAAGCAATGAGAGATGCCTAAAATCGCAAAGCCTCCATGCACTCTATGCAAGGAGTGTCAAGAAGGAAAATCAACTAGAGAAAGATTTTTGACAAAGGAGTATTCTACTACAAGGTCATTGGAGTTAGTTCATTCAAACTTATGTGGACCAATGAGGACCAAGAGATTGTAAGGTGATAGGTACTTTATGATGCTCATTGATGATTTTTCTAGGATGTTATGCATTACTTTCTTGAAAGATAAATCTGATGCCTTTGAGAAGTTCAAGATATTTAAATCTATGGTATAAAATGAGATTCATCATACCATCAAGTTTTTAATGTCTGATAGAGGTAGTGAGTTTACTTTTGATGATTTTGAAGAATTTTGTGAGAAACATGTAATTAGAATATAGTACTTTGTCGCAAGGACTCCTCAACAAAATAGAGTGGTTGAAATTAAAAAAAAAAAATAGTTCAGGAGATGGCAAGGACAATGTTGAATCAAGCTAACTTTGTTGATATATGTTGGAGATAATGTATTCATAGGTCAATCTACATTCTTAACATAGGGTAGATAAGAGTGAATAACACTAAGACACCTTATGAACTATGGAAAGGAAGACTGACATCATTCAAATATTTCAAAATATTTGGAAGAAAATGCTACATCAGAAGAGATGAAGATAACTTGGGTAAGTTTGACTCAAGATCTAATGAAGGTATATTTCTTGGTTATTCAACAAGAAGGCATATAGATGTTAAAATAAAAGACCGAAGAAGATTGTAGAAAGTGCTAATGTAAAATTTGATGAGATACTACACCACAAGCTAGCATCAAATGATGATGAAGTGATCTAGATGGATCATACCGCATTAGTGAATAGGATATAGAGAGTGAGCCTGAGAGATCAAATACAAAAACTCCAACAAGGTATGTCTAGAAAGATCATTCTGAGTGTCAAATTCTTGGAGATAAAACACTAAATTCCTAACTAGAAGAAGGGTAGCAAGGATGAATGAACAAGTACATTTTTCTCTACTATCCAAAATTGAGCCAAAAGACTTTGTGAAAGCTAGAAAAGATGAGAATTGGATTGAAGCAATGAAAGAAGAACTAAATCAGATTGAAAAGAATGAGACTTGCAAATTTGTTCCAAGGCCTAAAGACAAAAATGTTATTGGTACAAAATGGGTATTCAAAAATAAATTAAATGAAGATGGAAAAGTGATAAAAAATAAGGCAAGATTATTCTACAAGGGTTATTCTCAAGTGGAAGGAATTGACTTTGAAGAAACCTTTTTCTTTCATAGCTAGACCAGAAGCAATCAAGATGTTTTTGGAATCATCCGCATTCAAAAAATTTAAAGTATATCAAATGGATGTCAAGTCAGAATTTTTGAATGGCGATTTGGAAGAAGTATACATTGAGCAACCAGAAGGATTTCAATTGTCTAAGAATTCAAATTTTGTCTGAAAATTAAAGAAAACACTATATAGAGTCAAATAGGCCCCCAAGGCTTGGTATTCAAGAAAGGTATTGTTGATAGTAATCTCTATATCAAAAATGAAGGTGATCATCAGTTGATTTTTTTTATTAGTAGGAAAAATAGGTTTTGAAGGGACCCAAAACCCTTTACATCAAAAACATTGCATAAAAGGAAAGACACATCCAACCAGCAACCAAACAATGGCCAACAAAAAGAAAAACAAACACCTAGTGGCTACTTCATATTCTTCAAGGTATCAACAACCTCTAACTCTTGGTTGTAATGTAGGTTGACTAGGTCTAATAGCTCATTCATCTCCTCTTCAAAGGACTTCCTCTTGCTTCCTCGTGTTCTAGCACTAGGCACCTTCACTTCATCCATAATTTATTTTTTCCCTTTTTCTTTTATAACCTACTCTTTCTTCTTTCTGTTCTCTAGGGAAGCTCCAACAATTTGTTCCTCCCTTAGCTCCTTAAGCTTCTCTGTGAGGATTCTTAGACCCTTTGCACTATTTTGAATCAAATGATTGTTGTTTTCTATGTTGATGATATTATTTTTGGTGGTAGTAAAGATAAAATGTGTAAGGAATTTGGTGATGAAATACAAAAAGAGTTCGAAATGTTCATGCTTGGTGAGTTGTCATTTTTCCTTGGCTTACAAATCTCTCAATCAAATAAAGGTATATTCATATCACAAACCAAGTATGTCAAGGAGATGTTGAAGATGTTTAACATGGAATATTGCAAACTAGTTAGTACGCCTATGGTTGTTGGATGTATTCTCAACAAGGATGATGATTCTTTTATAGCAAATCAAACTTTGTATAGATCAATGATTGGAAGCCTGTTGTATGTGACTGCATCTAGGCCATACATTATGCAAGTTGTCTCTATGGTTGCAATAGTTCAAGCTACACCTAAGAAGACACATGTGAAGGTAGTAAAAATGATTTTCATATATTTGAAAGATATCATGTAATATGGTTTTTGGTATCCTAAAATCAAAAATTTCAATGTGACATCCTATACAAATGCAAATTGGGCTAGAAGTGTTGATGAGGAGCTCAAGTGGTGGTGCATTATTTCTTTGAGATATTCTTGTGTCTTGGTTAAGAAAAAACAAATATTTTATGTCCTTATCTACTACAGAAGTAGAATACATTGCAGCAATATAATGTTGCACTTGAGTAATTTGGATGAAGCAGACTTTGATAGATATGAAAATTGAATATGATGAGCCCATTTCAATTATTTGTGACAATACAAGTGCAATCAACATTTCAAAGAATCTAATAATGCATTCTAGGAAAAAGCATATATAATCAAGTATCATTTTTTGAGAGAAAAGGTTGTAGATGAGGAAGTCAAACTAGATTATGTTGATATGAAAGAACATATTGTGGACATCTTTACTAAACCCCTTCCAAAGGAAATATTTGAGTATCTTAGGCAGAAGTTGGGATTGATATCTCCCTCCTCTTAATTCAAAAGAGGATGTATTGGTTCAGGGGGAGCTAGTCAACGCGTCATTCATGAATCCCCAAAGTGATAAAGGTGAAGGATTTGATAAAATCGTCTAAATATCTAGAATTGATTTAAAGGATTCATTGAGTTGTGACTCCCTACTACAAATGGAACACGAGTCTTGCAGTAAGTTTTAGTAATATATAGTGAATAGATTGTACTTCAAAAGGGGAAAGTTTATGCGTCCCTTTTCCATTGATGTCAAAGGGGGAGATTTTGTATCGAGGAGAGAAATGAAAGGAGAGATATCCCACATAGGGAGAGTATTAGAAAATGGAGAGCTAGTGACAAGAGGAGCAATGTGTGGTTATTTTTATTGTGATTGCCATCAATTAAAAAGGGAGAGATTGTTGGACATAGTGTTTCATTGATTTCAAAGGTATGTCAAAGGTGAGAAGAAAATATATGTCAAAGGTATGAGGTGAGAATCAAAGATATGTCAAAGGTGAGAAGATTGATGAACTATCATAAGTTTCAAGATGGAATGTCAATTGCAGATGTTAATGTTATCATTATTGTCAAAAGCAACGTAGGAATTTTGGATACATATCAAAATCAAAACCTCTTGTTCTTCTACTACATTTATGGGAGTTTGGAAGTGTTTGTGGTAGAGTTATGAGGTTTGTTTCTTAGAAGCAAAATATGCACTATACTAGATTGTCATCATTGTTTTTGTTATCGCATTCTACCATTGTTCATAATTATTGCCTGTGGTTTGGAAGATAAGTAATGATAATCATAATGTATGTTAGTTTCAAGTTTCATAAGATTTTGGTCCCGAATAAAGCATCTAGAAATGACAGAGTCAAGACTATAATTCTTGAATAATTGTGAAATATGGTTGAGATCTTATGCCAAAAAAAGGAAGTGTACACCAACTAGAAGAGGCATGGGAAGATAAAGTGAGACTAGTTAAGCTTATGGTAGGAATCGCATGACATCACCTTGCTCCTGCAATAACACAATTAATTTGGGGTCCAATTAACTACATGTTTCATATCATTTTGAATTAAGGGTTTATCTTTGGCCGACATGGCATGTTGCAGATGTTGTTTAAAAGGTTTTAGGCCAACATGAATATTTTTATATATAATGGAATGGATATATATTTTCGATCATTCACTAAATAATATCTGAATTACAAGTGTGTGTTGTGAGAGTTATGAAGAAAATTTAAGTGTATGTTGAGTGAAATTGCAATATCATGTTCATATGGATATAGTATGTGTTTTACTGTTGATGTAGAGAAAGTTGTTTAAAAGCAGATTTATATTTCTTTTGTAATGTGAGGTTGGAGCATCTTGATCTGAGTTGGTGCTCAGTGGCTATGTTGAAGCTCAGCCTGAGGAGATTGGTGTCTCCTATAGTTTGGTGCTTGAAAATCAAAATTCTAGGGGATTGGTGTCTCCCTTTTGGGTTGTAATACATGTGGGTTGGTGCCTAAAAATTTATTGTAAGTTCTATATTATTTTGTGAGGTTGGATTTGGGTAGTAGTTCCAAGAAGCTATTCTCACTATGTTTTTTCCCTTTTGGGTTTCCACGTAAATCTAGTGTTCTCTTGTGTGGATGTGTTCATTGTTTGCATTGTTGTTGATTATGTTTTTATAGTGTTATGGTTTTAAGTATTAAATACTGATCCACCCCCCCCCCCACTCAATATTTGTGTCTAACATCCTATTGGGAAATTCCTCTACCCACTCCACTCTTGCCCCTTATGTGCTAAGATTGAGTCCTAGCAACATTGTTTATGATTATTCTCACACATAAGGCTACTCTAGTCCTCCCTTATGGCCATACTTTCTACCATTTTCTAATTTTATTGGCCCTAGAAAATAGTAACTCTTTACTCTTTTGCTTCTCTCAATGTGATCACCAACACCTATTGCTAAATTATTATTAAGAATATTTTGAATTTTTTTTGTTTGGTGACCTTTTCCTAGTCCTTTCTTCCCCTAGAAATTAAAATTAATTATTTTGTTCAAACTTATCTCTCTAGGTTTCCATTCTAACCTCTATAATCAAGGAACAATGCATAGAATAGTAAGGGCATCACTAATCAGGACAGATGTTTCAAATGTTAGCTACAAAGATGGGAGTTGATTTGACAAGTTTCTCTAGACAAGTTTAGCATTTTGCACATGTGGATTGATGTAGCAAACATAGGAGATTACAATTATTTTTCTCATCTAGCAAGGAATTTTTCTTCTAAGATGGGTGTGGACTAGGAGCACTCTCTTTCAGTCTTCTCTTCTACCATGTACTAAGTGTTAGTGTAGGTTTTTATTTTTCTATTATCTAGCTTGTTTTACCTTTTTAATTATTAATTTTAGGTTAATAAAGTGAGTATTATTGTGAGTGGTGTGAGATGTTATCATCTTCCATGGGAGTTATATTTACTATTCTTCGATACTTCAACCTTGAAGATATGCATGTAGTAGATTTACCTTGTTTCTCAAATATCTAGAGATTCATAAAATTTTGGTGGAATGTTTTTTGAACCTTTATCATTTGCACTTTTTTTTTCTAAAATATAGGTAATTGTAGTTTTTTTATAATCTTGGTAGCATTTTTAGCTATTTCATACCATCCATAAGGCTCAATAAATTTGATTTTGACTTCTATTTCAACAAAATTAGAGATTGGGAAATAGTTTACAAATAGAGGTTTAAACAGTGCATTAAATATGTTGCTCATTTTTGTGGCATTTTGAGGTCAAACAAACCCTTTCATTGCATTCAAAAGCCCCAAAATCCCTATTTTTATATAACATTTATCAATTTTGGTACAAGTATTTTTGGGCAGTTGTATTTTCCAAATAAAATTGCATGGCCCTACATAGGTCATATTGTACATTCAAGCTGAAAAAATAAAAAATTATTTGCGTAGGGAAGTATATTGGCTACAACCTAGCTTGATTGGCTAAATCATCATGTTTCAGGCAAGAGGTCATGAGGTCTAGTCTCCCCTCCATCCTAATGGTACTGGAGGACATGTCACACCAGTGTTACCGGTCACATGAAATTTTTTTACTATGCGCACTGCAGTTTATAGGGGGGGAGGGCTACCCGATTCCTGCAATCAAAAAAATAAACTATAGTGGCTACACCACCCATGTAGACACATGCATAGCACTCAACCTTTTCCCTACCCCATGGTAGTCAACAACCACTGCAACCTAAGCAACTCAGATCCTAATGGCAATTATAAGTTGCACCACCTATCCAATGTTGCTCAAGTGCCTAAAATGACTACTTTTCCCATGTCATTGCTTCTACAAATATTTAAGTACTATATCTCCATCGAAAGTAAAATTTAGGGAAAAGTTGTTTCATGTTGTGAGAAGGGAAATTTTGATTGTAAATTGATATTTTTGATTGTATGAAGCAATTTTCCGATATTTTGACAATAGTTTTGAAAACACAACATTATAGAATATTCTAGTAAATCTTTAGTTTTCTAGTTGATGTATTTAGCATTTTCTTGTCTCAATTTTATCCCTTCTCCAATGTAATCTTTATTTTGGCACTCCAACTTTGGGAGGCTTGTTCTTATCCATACAAAGGCTTTTTTCAATAATTTTTTTATTTAGGGTAGAATTACATGCTCATTGTAGTGGTATTGTTGGTTTTCTAATTTAATGCTCCATTTTTTTAGAAATTAAAAATTATTACATAAATTACTACATAATTCTCATTTTTAGAACTTCTAAGGGACATAACTTATGAATATATAGCCCTTTTTTTAGAATGCATATTTCTTGTGTACTTCACATTGATGCTCTCAAATTAATCTTATGTTGTACTAGAACTATAGTTCTGGTATTTTGACTATTTTTGGGCCCTATAAGAATCCAAACATATTATATCATTGTAAATCACATTGATCATAAATTATTGCACATTATAATTTTTAGGGGGGTTCATTTCAATAATTAGTAACAAGAGGAGTATTGTTGTTGTCTTCTTTTCAGTGTGTCTTTTCTACATTTCTACTTTTTTGCATCATGGATCAAAGTTCAGTTCCTATATTCACACCATACAACTATTTTGAGTGAAAATAAAGTATAATCTACTTAAGAAAGTGGTTTTCATATAATAGCAATGGGATTAAGACTTAAATCTACATTGCTTGTAGAAAAACGTAAGTGGTTTAACAAATGTGATGATGCTTATGGAACACTATGCTTGTTTATATCTCCTTATCTTCTTTTTTATATTAAATATTTGAATTTTCCAAATGAAATCTAATCCAAATTGAAAATTTTATTTGGGAATCAAGGTTCTATGAGAGGTCGTCTATTAAAAAATGAGTTGATGCAGGGCATCCTATGATGTACCCTTTTGTTGCATTTTTGTTGTCATGTTGCACACTTTGAGTTTTGGTTTGTTCTAGATCAATAAGGTTATTTGAGACAATTTTGAGTCATTTGGATTCATTTTAGGATATTCCATGATGTTTTGGAGTCATTGCAAAATGTTGTAAAAGTTGTTGAAAGTTGTCAAAAATGTTGTCAAAAAGATGGAAAAGTGTCAATAGAGTTAAAAAAAGGTTGTTGGTCAGTTTTTTTAGTTGGAAATGATTTGTAAATGATAAATAGGCCTTGTAACATCGGCCTCAAAGGTTGGAACAAGTTGGAATGAGAAGAAACTTCATTTTCCACGTTCTAATTACAATTTTTTTTGTAAAACTGCCTGAGAAACTCATTGTACAGCTTGGTACAATCTAGTACAGCCTTGTTCGTGAAGTAGGAAGTTGAAGAAATGTCTTAGCCTCCAAATTATTTTTTTATCAGATTTCATTTCATTTTGTAAAATATATTGCACTTTTAGTGATTGCAGCCTAAAACCCTGCCTAGGGTTTCCAACGAGGGAAATTTGAGCATGGACAGAGTCTACCATCCAAAATTAATGAAAATTTGTAGAAAAATCTGTCCTAGGCCTATGCACACTCCTACAAAAGGTAAATTCATGAAAGGAACGTATGAAGGAGATCTCTTTGACAAAAAATTCAAATTTGCAGTGAAACAGTCCTAACAACCCTAGGTTCTTGGTGTCTTTGAATGATCCTTACATTGTCTATAAGTGGAGGGTTAAAGAAACATGTTGGCATGATGTTAGAAGCTTGCACAAGTTTAGGAACTTGTATGACAATCATTCTTTCCCTTTTTTTTGAATTCCTTTCCTTATTGAACCTTGGGGCAGCAATATCCAATTTGCACAAAGCATTGCATTGATCATTTGTTTGGGGCCATGTATGTTGGGGAACCCTCAAAGAATGTTGAAACAGGTCTGATTACACCATGTTTACCTTTATTCAATTTTTTCCTCAAGGGTTTAGTTACACAAGGGTGTTTTCCCATGCTTAAGGCTTTAGGAACACATTGCCAAATGGACAAAGAAGTACTTGTGCCCTATTTTCTTTGAAACCCTGATTGGGAAGTGTTAAGATTATTGTCTTGAGTTCTTCCCCTCTACATCATGAGCTCATTATTTTTAACCTTAGCAATTTTAACAGCATTCAAGACTTCTTCACAAAATTTAAATCACTAAGATGAAGTTGAAATGTGTAGTATTGAAAACAAAGATGTACAATTGGTCCTCAATATTCTCTCTAAGTTTGGTTCTAACTATTCATTTTTTTTGTATTTGTTATGATATGAAGAGTGATATCGTACTTAGTTAACCATGTTATCATTTAATGAATTTATCATCTCTCTCATCAAGGAATAAGGTAAGCCTATTTAAATGGGCAGACTCAAATCATCTAAGTCACATGCCCTAGTGCTCAACCAAGGCACAAAGGAATAGAAAGAGATGTAACAAGGATAAGAAATAGAAAATGGAAAGGATTAAAAGGATTAAAAACTAACTCAAAAGTAGCCAATGAGACATTATCTTCAAAATTTGATAAGCCTAATAAGGAGGTCAAATGTCCCTATTGCAAAAGGCTTGGTCATGATGAACATAAATTATTTAAGAGGTGGATAGATCACTTGACAAACATTCTAGAAAAGAATAATATTAGTGTTTTAAATAAATTAAAGCAAAGTTCACATGAGGGGTGTAACAAGGAAAAAGATAAGATAATAGCAATGGGAAAGGAAAGGGAAAGGCCCGCATAGTAGTTGCCTCACAACCATCCACTTAGATTCTTGATTTGAGTGCTTTGCACTACATGGTTTCATATTAAAAGACAAGTTTATTGTTGGCATTGGCATTTTTTTTCATTGATGTCAAAGATATTTTTTTTGGTTTGTCATCTACTTCTTGCTCATTCTAGTGTTAGTTCTTTGATTTGTCACTGGTCTCTAATGATGCTGCAAAGAATTGTTTTCCATGATTGTGTTTGGTATTGATGGAAATGTATCACATTTTGATTGATTCATTCAACCCATGGTGTATACAAAGTTACATGTTCACATGGTTTTGGTGCAGGTTGATACAAGGTGTTTTTTCACATGATGATGATACAAAAGTGTCAAAGTCATGTCATTATTCAGTGAGAGTTTTTGAATGGCGTTGACAAGTATTTGTCAAAGATATACAATTAAAAAGGTTTACATAAATTCATGATTGATGAAAGCAGAGATTGTGTTCATCTTCTTTGTTAATGACCAAGACAATATGATTTACATCTGAAATTCATGATGACTAGCAAAGATCGCAAATTATTCATTGGTTTCAAGCTCTTTAAGGTTTTGGAAGTGTATAGAGTTTATTCATTGTTTGACCTTTTTGTTTTTAAAACCCTTAATGGAGTTTTTATTGTGGAAAGGTTATAACAACTTTACTTTTGCTATAATTTGACGATGACTTATAAGCACCAGTCACTAATAACTTTAGTGACAACCTTAAGAGGTATTGTGCATACAATGACTGGCCTCTTGTGCTTATCTTAACCGACTAAGCCCGGTGACTCTTTAAAAGGAAGGCAGGAGTTTAAAATCAAAGGTTTATATTTAATCATGGTTGGCACAAAAGGTTCCATCTATGGTGGACATTCAAACTGTTAGCTCTTATGATTTGCAACCGGGCTGAGATTAAACACATCCAATCATGAGGAACATGGGAACTTTTTCTAGGGTTGTGGGTGACCCTATGACAAAAAAAGTACCTCCAAAGAAAGTTGGCTCTTATTGATTTAACCTAAAACTACTTGTCTTATTGAGGAAAAGGTAAGAAAAATTGCAATACTGAAATGAAACTAAAACTTTGATCCTATGGTGAAATACCCAAACTAACTAAAAGCATACAAACTTGATTTTGTTACACTTTCAGTTAATAGATTGATAGAAAATTAACACAACTCATCTTTGTATATCAATTACATAAGTGTTTTATTAGAAGGTGCTTATACAAGACTCAAGAAAGAAAAAGAACACATTTCATAACTTGAATCCTTGCATTGCTCACACAACTCATAACCTGTAAAGTGATACTTTCTTGCAAAGAAGGTACTTTTGAGGAGACGGAAATACAGGGAAAAGCACAAATTTTTACCAGTATACTGATCAATCTCAATGACATGTACACAAGCAAAACAATTAATGAGAAGGAAAAAGTGTATCAATGCTATTAAACTTTGAAGGTACTCACAGTTTGCATGACTAAATGAGTTACAAAATAATACTGAAGTTTGATGAAGAACAATCTCCAAAAATTTGCAAATTAAGAAATGAACTCCAAAAATGAGTTACAAAGTTAATATAACTTACAACCCAAGTGGTTGCACCAAAGTAGGAGCCGGTAACCACTTTGGGTTGGATTCCCTAGAAAAGCCTAGAAAAAAGGCTCTAGATTCCTCCAATACCACCTCCAACATGTGGGAAAGAAGGTTTTGGTCAAAACCAAATACCTGAGGTAGACAAAACTACCAATAGAATACATTAATGACCCTATAATTATGGGTTCATGTCTCCAAACTGAAATAACTTTTGCAATATTCTCTCAATTTGTTCCTCTCCTCCTCCATTTGTATTTAAAGATAAAAAAATAACTTTAAAGGCTTATAGACACACCTTGAAGTTATTTGTTTTACGATAAAATAATGCAAAAGAAAATATTATAAAAACAATCTCCAAAGCACGTACATAGAGTTGAGGTGGAACAAGCTCAAAATGAAGTGGACTCCATGTTGGCGCCTTCATATTGCATTATTGAGGACTTGGCAATAATTTGAAAAAAAGTGAAAAGAGGACATAAGGCATAGAATGCCTAAGTCAATGGTATATGACTTCAACTCTAGCACTAACACATGTTTCAATTTTTTAAAATAATGGGAAGAAAATCCCATTGAAGACAAAAAAGGGTCAAACCCTAATTATGAAAACATCCAAAATGATGGGAAAACCCATCATTTTGTCGTTGCACACTTTTAGAGAGTATGATGTAGCCACTAGGGTTTTCAGTAGACACAGGAAAAATGGAGGTTTTGATATAGATTTTGTGAATATTTGCTAATAAGAAACACAGAAAAGAGAGGTAAAACTATATGGAAAATTAGATGTGGAAACAACTCTCCTAACGTTAATACCTCAGGGAAGAATGCAGATATACTTTTAATTTTTCAATTACAGTTCAATTAAGATGCACTTTGAACTAAATATTACAAACATAGAATTAGACAAATACAGATGAATACCAAATTTACGTGGGAAAACCCTTACGGGAGAAAAACCCACCACACCAAGAGAAATCACTTTGTATTACAGTAATGGAGATTACATACAAATGTCAAACTTATCTTTCTGATGTCATACTATAGCAGCTTTCACTATGATCAATCTTGTACAAAAACCATCACGTTATAGTCTACACAGAATAGAATTCAATCTGATACAATTTGAACTGTTCACACACCTATTGATCGTACCAACCATCAAACCATCGAGCATCTGCAACTACAAACTATATTCATGGCGTTCCCTGTCTGTCGAACTTCCTCATAGAACTGTCACAATAGACTACCTTCCAATGGTTCCCATTCGACTTCTCCTATTGGTCGACAACAAGCCACATAGGATAGTCTCACTCGGTCAAACGGCTTCACATTGTATTGGCATGTCGGTGAAGAAGTGTCTCCCTGATGCCCAAAGACTTCATATTCGATATAGCCAAGAGTTTACCTATCGGCAAGATGTTACATCGAGTCCTGAGAGCTATCGCTTAGCTTTCGCCATGTCGCCAAGACATATCGCTTTCACTGAGATGTCATACCGAAGCTCCACAAGTCACATAGACGTGAGTTTTCCATTTGGTGAGACAATCATCCTTCAGTGAGACCACATACCGATATTCAAAGTCACAACGATCTCAACATTCCTATCGGCAAGACTTACCCCTCACCAAGAGGTTTCATCGAGATACATTAAGTTACACTGAAGCCATTAGTAGTCGCCAAGACTATCGTCCTTCACTGAGACTCTACTTCGAGAACCTTATATTTCACGGAGCACCGAATGGTCGGCAAGAAATATCTTTCGCCAAAAGGTTTCACCAAGCTCTCATATGTTACTCTGAAACCATACTACTATCGGCAAGACCTTTGTCCATCACTAAGACCTCACACCGAGACCTTTGTGCTGCTTTGAGTGTATACCATTGGTGAGACACACCAACTATCACCAAGAGTTCTTCTTGAGTGTTCAAGTCACCCTGATGTCTCTGGAATAAATCTATCAGTGAGACATCCATATCACTAAGAGCTCATAGCGAACATCCAAGACTCTCCCTGGTATACGATTGAATGGCCTGTCGGCTAGAGGTCTCCACGAGTGGTGAGAGGTTACAACGAACAAACTATCACAGCGATAGGATCCAAAGTAAAAGCGTTGGGCGAGACTCCTGCAAGGTCACAGTGACCTATACAAAACACAATGCTACTAATCTGCTCGTCGGCCAGATATAGTATATGTCACACCGACATGGCTCTAGTAGAGGTTACAACCTGTGATGATTGAGACATATATTTCCAACAATCTCCCACTTGACGAAGATCACACAGGCACCTCCAAAGCACAACAAAACTTACTAAAAATCATGGGCACTAAGGCCCACCACCTGAACTTGTCTGTGCTCACTAGCTTCATCAATGCATTTGCAACATTCTCTAGAGTATCAACTTTTTCCAAACTGACCTTTCCATCCTCCACCATATCTCGTACAAAGTGGTACTGTACATCTATATGTTTCGTCCTAGCATGGAAAGTAGGATTCTTTTCCAGACAAATTGCACTCTGACTGTCACAAAAAATAGTTATTTGCCCTACATCAAAACCAATGTTAGAACACAAACATTTTAACCAAACTGCTTCTTTACAAGCATGAGTAGCTGCCATATATTCAGCCTCTGTAGTGGACAAAGCGACTATAGCCTTCCGCTTACTCATCCAACTCACTGCACCACCATTCAACATGAAAATGTATCCACTGGTGGATCTTCTACTATCAATGTCCCCTACCCAATCAGAATCCACATAGCCTCGAATACTAAGAGTCCTCTGTGATTCAACCAAGTTCCCATGGTATCACAAAGCATATTCTGAAGTCCCCTTCAAATATCTAAACACTCTCTTCACAAAATCCCAATGTATTCTTCTAGGATTTTCCATAAATCGACGAAGAACTCCCACTGCTTGGGCAATGTTTGGCCTTGTACAGACCATTACATACATAATACTTTCAATCACAATAGCATAGGGTACACTAGTCATGTCCTCCATCTCAGTAGGAGATTTTGGACAGCCTTCAACAAATAGCTTCATTCCCTGCAAGACTGGAACAACTAACTACTTGCAGTCATTCATGCAAAATCTCTCTAGAACAGTCTTGATATACTTACTCTGACTGAGCCAAAGTTTTCTACTATTTATGTCCCTGGTTATCTCCATCCCCAGAATATACCTTGCTGCACCAAGATCTTTTATTTCAAACTTAGCAGACAACTAAGACTTAAGATCAGAAATCATTAGCTTACTATTGCCTATGAACAGCATATCATCAAAATAGAGAGCAATAATAAGTACTTGATCACTTTTAGCTTTATAATAAACACAGTGATCAGATTTTGATCTCACAAATCCCAAAGACAATACAAAAGTATCAAATTTCTGGTACCATATTCTAGGTGACTGCTTTAACCCATCCAGAGACCTTTTTAACTTGCATACCAGTTTCTATTTACCTTTTTCAACAAAGTGCTCAGGCTGGGACATATAGATTTCTTCTTCAAGATCACCATGAAGAAATGTTGTCTTTGCATCCATCTGTTCGACCTCTAAGTCATACGCTGCTTTAAGTGACAAAAGAAATCTGATAGATGTCAGCTTAGCTACAGGAGAAAATATTTCCCCATAATCAATTCCCTCTACCTGGGAATAACCCTTCGCAACCAACCTTGCCTTATATTTTTCCACACTGCCATCCAGACCAATCTTCTTTTTAAATACCCATTTGTAGCCAATGGCTTTTTTGCCTTTAGGCAAGGGCACCAAGCTCCAAGTTTCATTCTTTTCCAATGATGCCATTTCTTCATTCATGGCTTCCAACCAAGAGTCTGAATCAGACATTTTAAATGCTTCTTTTATAGTCCTAGGCTCACCTGCTAGAAATCAAAGCATAGGCACAAGTAGAATCTATCAAAGAGAACCCATACCTATCGTTGTTTTCTTTCATAGTTTGACCTCCTCACTTGTTGAGGCTGAGGTTCTTCTTCTTCAAACTTTCTAACTACTCGAGCCTCCTTAGTTTCGTACATTTTGAATTTCAATTCTCTTTATCTAGTGTAGGAGGAATCTAACTACATCCTTTTTTTTTTCTGACTTTGTCCCCGATCAGCAGATCCAAAGTAGAAGGTTTCCTCACAAAAGATTACACTTCTGCTGTATACAACCTTCTCTCAATAAGATTCCAAAGCTTGTATCCTTTTTACGAAAGCACTATAGCTAATAAAAATACATTTGATGCCTTGTTCTCCAGCTTTAGATCTTTTCTACATCCAAAGCACATGAGCATATGCCTCATAGCCAAAAACACAAATATGTCTTAAAGAGGGCTTCTTACCAGCTCACACTTCCGAGGTTTTTTCTCAATAAGAGTAGAATTTGGAGAATGATTAATTAGGTAACATGCAGTAGATATAGCCTCAGCCCAAAACTTCTCCTCCAAGCTAGCACTACTCAACATATTTCAGGCTCTTTCCATCACCTGCCCTATTGAACCTTTTCTCAACTCCATTCTCACTGTGGAGTATAAGGTGTAGTCTTATGTCTTTTAATCCCATGGTCTTTACAATACCTCTCAAAATCATCGTAATTCACCGCCATTATCTATCCTTAAACATTTTATTTTTCTACCAAGTCTGATTTTCAACAAGGTTCTTAAATTCCTTAAATCAACTGAATACTTCTGATTTACTTTTCAAAAAATAAACAAATGTTGTTCTTGAATAATCATCAATGAATGACACATAGTATCTTGACTTAGACAAAGAAGGAACATCCACTGGACCAAATACATCTGAATGGATATAATCTAGCAAACCAGAAGATTTATGAGGACTGGAATAAAATGAAACACGGTGTTGTTTTCCATATATACAATGCTCACATAATTCAAATTCGAGATTACAATCTTCAAGCCCCTCAAACTAGGTTTTTTGTTCTTCAAGGTTTTTAAACCTTTCTCTCCAATGTGGCCTAGCCTATGATTCGAGAGCATAGTCTTCTCTACTAGAAGTTTTACTTCCATAGAGTTTACATAATTAGGGATATTTCCCTCTTTACCTCCATGAGTAGATTTATGTGACTTTACAAAGACACTGTTATATTGAACAGCCTGTGCATTCAGCTTGTACAGGGTACCAATTCGAGCACCTCTAGCCAGCACCATTGAACCTCTAGTCATCTTGCAGCCATTTCCAGAGAATGTGACTTGTACTCCAATATCATTCAACTTACTGACATACAGTAGATTTCAAGCCAGACCTAGTATGTGCATAACACCATTTATCCCCTTCACTCTTCCATCAGGGAATTGAATTCTGACTCTTCCACGGCCAACAATTTCTAAAGTTGAATCACTTGCCAAGTACACCTTTCCACCATCGTATTCCTCATACTTTGTAAACTAGTCTCTATGAGATGTCATGTGGAAAGATGCTCCAAAATCAATCAGCCATACATCATCTGATGCCTGTGTAGCCAAGGCTGCAATGAAGGCGTCTACATCACTATGAGAAGAATCATTGTCAGAAGAATACTTCTTCTTCTTCTTCTCCTCTTTACAATCCTTTCTGACATGACCAGGTTGCCCACAGTTCCAGCACTTCACCTTGGACTTCTTGCCAAGATACTTTGATCTCCCTTCTGATTTCGATTTGGACTTCTTGTCCTTCTTCTTGCCTTTCTCTTTCGACCTTCCTCTAACAACAAGGGCCTCCTTCACCATCTCAGAAGATTTCCTTCTCATCTCTTTTGATAACAAAGAACCAACAACATCTTCCATCTTGAAACTAGATGTTGTACTCCCAATAGCCATCACTAGATGATCCCAAGAGTCTGGCAAAGAACACAATAATAGCATACAACGATCCTCTTCTTTAGTCTTCACACCAATAGATGTTAACTATGCAAGCAACATGTTAAATGTGTTCAAATGATTAGCTACAGACCCTCCTTTCTGCATTCTCAAAGAGTACAACTTCTTCCTTAGGAACAATTTATTCACCAAAGACTTCCCTTGATAAATAGATGCCAGTCTCTTCCACAAGGAAGATGCAGTCTTCTCTTTATGCACATTGAGAAGAATAGAGTTTTCCAAACAGAGCCTTATCAACCCCTTAGACTTTCTATCTGCAAGGTCTCAATCCTCTTGCTTCATTCCTGTAGGTTTTACTCCAGACACAGCAAGCCACAGATCACGACCCACTAAGAGATCCTCCATCTTAAGTTTCTACAACTCAAAATTGCTGCCATTGAACTTCTCTATTTCAATCTTTCCTGATGTGCTAGCCATCTCAATTTGTAATTAGAAATTGACAAACTTCTACAGGACTCCCACTGAACTGAATTGACTCAAAAAACCCAACGTACCCACAAGGATAACACAACTGGCCAAGCTCTGATACCACTTTTAAGGAAAATTAGATGTGGAAACAACTCTCCTAACATCAATACCTCAGGGAAGAATGCATATATACTTTTAATTTTTCAATTATAGTTCAATTAAGATACACTTTGAACTAAATATCAGAAACAGAGAATTAGACAAATACAGATGAACACCAGATTTACGTGGGAAAACCCTTACGAGAGAAAAACCCACCACACCAAGAGAAATCACTTTATATTACAGTAATGGAGATTACATAAAAATGTCAGACTTATCTTTCTGATGTCATACTACAGCAGCTTTCACTATAATCAATCTTGTACAGGAACCATCACATTACAGTCTACACAGAATAGAATTCAATCTGATACAATTCGAACTGTTCACACACCTGTTGATCGAACCAACCATCAAACCATCAAGCATCTACAACTGCAAACTATATTCATGGTGTTCCCTGTCTGTCGAACTTCCTCATAGAACTGTCACAACGGACTACCTTCCAACGGTTCCCATTCAACTTCTCCTATTGGTCGACAACGAGCCACATAGGATAGTCTCACTCGGTCAAACGGCTTCACACTATATCGGCATGTCGATGAGACACAAGAAGTGTCTCCCTGATGCCCAAAGACTTCATATTCGATATCGCCAAGAGTTTACCTATCGGCAAGATGTTACATCGAGTCTTGAGAGCTATCGCTCAGCTTTTTCCATGTCGCCAAGACATATTGCTTTCGCTGAGATGTCATACCGAAGCTCCACAATTCACATAGACGTGATTTTTCCATTCGGTGAGACAATCATCCTTCAGTGAGACCACATACCAATATTCAAAGTCACAACAATCTCAACATTCCTATCGGCAAGACTTACCGCTCGCCAAGAGGTTTCATCGAGATACATTAAGTTACACCGAAGCCATCAGCAGTCACCAAGACTATCGTCCTTTGCTGAGACTCTACTCTAAGAACCTTATGTTTCACCGAGCACCGAACGATCAACAAGACATATCTTTCTCCAAAAGGTTTCACCAAGCTCTCATATGTTACTTTGAAACCATACTACTATCGCTAAGACCTCTGTCCATCGCTAAGACCTCACACCGAGACCTTTGTACTGCTCCGAGTGTATATCATCGGTGAGACACACCAACTGTCACCAAGAGTTCTTCCTGAGTGTTCAAGTCACCCCAATGTCTCCAGAATAAAGCTGTCGGCAAGACATCCATATCGCTGAGAGCTCATAGTGAACATCCAAGACTCTCCCCGATATATGATTGAATGGCCTATCGGCCAGAGGTCTCCACGGGCAGTGAGAGGTTACAACAAACAAACTGTCACAGCGATAGGCTCCAAAGTAAAAGCGTTCGGCAAGACTCCTGCAAGGTCACAGCGACCTGTACAAAACACAATGCTACTAAGCTGCTCGTCGGCCAGATATAGTATATGTCACACCGACATGGCTCCAGTAGAGGTTACAACTTGTGATGATTGAGACATATATTTCCAACAAAAACACTTTCTACAGTTCGAAATCTACATTTTTTACCATATGGAGGTCATTTTTAAGCAACAGGATGCAGCCATTTACACATTTTTGACCATGTCTTTCATTTTCTCCTTCTGTGGAATAACTTTGTGTTCACAGTCGCCATTGTTTTCCTCTAAAGCTTGAATGGAGGCCATTAAAAATGCTTGGAAGTTTGCAAAACATGAGCAAAAGCTTCTGGGTAATTTAAATCAACTCCATTCATCTAGATTCTGACCAAATTTCGGTTTCTAGTTTGAGAATAAAACATAACACCATTTTCCATTTCTGCATTTAATAATGAGAATACTCCATTTTCTATTGTATGTTGCTTTTATGAAGAAAATGAAGCTCTTTGACTGCGGGAATTATTACTTTTCTTTCCATTCTTACTCTTCAGTCTATTTTTAATCATCTGGGTGCATGAGATCTATAAGAAATTCTTCCCTTTTAAAAAAAATATAGCCACGGCCATATTCATTCTTGTAAAATTTTCTTATTTCTGTAAAAAAAACCCAAATGGGTTTCAAGAAAAATGCTTCCTCTTCAAATGCTACCCGCGGCTTTACTCAACATTACAGAAAACACCTGTAGATTTCATTTCTTGGGTTTCACAAAACCTGTGGCTATGATTAATTTTTAACGGTTATGTTTACAATTTCATGTTGATTTCATGAGTTGGCCTTGCATAAAGAAGATATTTTCTGTATTTTACCTCTTGCTTATAAAATGCAAAGTATACCTGCCATCTCCAGCTGTGGCCATATTTTGCAGTCGATTTTCCTTGTGGGTTTATAATGGCCGAGAACCCCTTTTTACTTCCTGTATTTGCTCTTTTGGAAAAAAATTAAATGAAACTCCTTCATATAATAGGTTGTAGTTATATCTTCATTGGTGATTTCTTTAGAAGAAACCCTTGGGTTTCTTTGTGATCTCTACAGGTACTCTTTGAAATGACTTTCACTTCACCATTTTGCTTTGCACTAAAAAAGAGCACATATTACTTTATGAAACTTATGCAGGTTTCTCCATTTTGCTCATAATTTCGAGCAATGCTTTTTTTGGAATTGTCGGTTTTGGTCACCCTCACACCAATAATTGGCCTGAATTGCTTCTTTCATTTTAACATCAATTTGGTCAAACATGTCAGTACTTCCTACAAAGAGTAGGCACTATAAAAATTAATTGATTTCATGATTTTTTTTGTCATATATTCAAGTCTGGTCATAGTTCACACTATAACTTAGTAGTGTCTCATAACATACTCCTTCTGAAGACGGTTCACTACCTCAATCTTTTCAAAGTAAAACATTACTCCATCCTTTGTACCACATGATATGTTAGTCACCTTATCTGTTTGAATGGTCATTTGAATTGGCTTATACCGAGTCAACAAAGGAATCTTCAGATGGAAACCTGGAGAAGTGATTGTCTTCAGAAGAGCACCACCCCCTCAATAGGCCCCAACATACCCTTCAGGAACTTAATGCACAATGTCTAGACTAGTGGCAGTTGATGAAGGAATAGGTAGTTGCCATTACATGGCTGACCCTTGCAGTATTTTATAAAAACTCTTGTTGAATCTTCCACTTTCCTTAGAAAAATCTCTTTCTCAAGTAATGCAATGACCCAGTAAACCATGTGAATTGTTGCTATAGGTGTAAATCTTCCCATATCTTGGTAAAAATGGTTGTATAATTGAAAGTTGTAGCAATCTGTTAACATTCTATAGCATTTGCTTTTTCAATTTCAAATGTTTCATTCATGTTGTTAAAACGTCATAATTCTAGCAAAAACTCTCATAATTATCACTTGGTCATATCGACCTTCTCATGCCATTTATCTGTTCTGATCTTATGGGAATTTTATTTACTGTGCCAATGGGCAAGTACCTGGAAGAGATGACTGTAACCCACCTCATGATTAATGAGTACAAAATGAACACATTGTTCCTTAACACTTTGATGACAATACTATCATATATGCCTTGTTGCTTCTTTTATTTTGCTTATGATCACTTTGTGCCTTCCTGAAAACATATTGACCTTGGAATTCTCTGTTTCTTTCAATCAAGCATTTTGAACTAGAAATCACCTATTGTTCTTGTATTTTTCATGCATCTTATTCAGCATTTCCTAATGCATTCCCTTAATATTGACATTTCATTTTCCATACTATATGATCCCCATGAATAGTTGAATATCAGTTACGGCAATGACCATTTGTTCACTGCCACAAATGATAATTACTTATTTGTGTGGACCATAGAGGAACGATTCTTTTGATGAATGATGTCAACATACCATTAAAAGTAAATCAATATAGCACATCGGGCTCAACCCTTGTGGGAGCCATGTTTCATCCCACATGTTGAAACTTGATAAAACAAGAACATTGATTTCCCTGTATCTACACATGAAACAAACAATTAACAAAAACATATACATATGCCTAGAGGCTTGATGATTTCTTTTCTCTCTTTTCTTTGGACATGAACAACTTATTGCTTATTTAATGCATTTAAAGGGAAATCTATACACTGGTGGGTCGGTGTATATGTAGTGTTAGAGACCGTCATTGTTTAGAGCTCTTCTCTAACCTCATTGCAACTCTTTTAGATGTAGGACATGGAAACAGGGAGCTACAGAGGACTCAAGACAAATTGGAGCTCAAGACCATGCAGGACAACAAACTCTGACCAGTCATCAAGCAATGACTGGCCTCTTCCCCTATATGTGCATTTTTATTCTTTCAATCCATTTGTGTATATATTGTACTCTATTTCCATTGAATAAGCTATATCTCATGGCTTGTGTGAGATAGATTTAAACTCTTGAATCAATAAAGATTTTCTTTCAACAATATTTGTGTAAATATTTTCAATATTGTATGCACCTGTATAAATGCAACAATATATTACTGAAAGATGTAATCTCTTTGATTTTTTGTTTATACATCTGAATGCAATATAGGGAAGATTGATATGAAATGCACTTAATTTTCAATTTTTAAACACCTTTAACTCACTCATTTTGACAAAAAACAAAATGAGTAACACAAACAACTAACAATCACTTCACATGCTTGAACTTTGACAAGCGGTTGGCTTTCATCACTTTTGGTTTTCAGTTATACTCTGCTTTGTAACTGCTTTAAAGCATGATGGAATGAGAAACCGAGTTAGTGTATCTTGGTGTATAATGAGAGTAATCTATTTTTGAGGAGTTTGATTTTAAAGTTAGTGGTTCCAAGTGTGTGGGTTCCAAATGTGAGATGTGCTTTGTAAGAATGTGTATGAAGGCATTGAAACAGTTTTAGTGTTGATTTTATGCAAAGAGAAGAGGCTTTTTCTGGTTGAAGTTTTGTTTGATGGAATAGGGCTAAGAGATATGTGTAAATAGGAAAGTGATATTTGTTGAATTGCATATGCAAAGGTGGATCACTTGATTAACATTATATAGAAGTTTGAACACTGTATTTTGTGTGATAATGCTCTTTCAAGTGTGATCTCTTCTCTACACAAGCTCTATGTGATAAGAGAAAGATTATAGGTGAATTAAATGTGAAAATATGTCTTGAATAGTTTATGAATGCTCTGTACAAGAAGTTGGATAAAATGTCATCTATATGAAGTGATAGTCATTGTGTTGTAATTGCTTCATTCATCATTCAGAGCATGTAACAGTCAGGATGTGTCCAAAGGATTTTTCTTGCACTTTTGTATGCAGATAACAGTATTCCATGATTTCCAATGGTGTTAGTGGGTTTCAATTGTGTGTTGGTGCAGAGATAGAGTAGTGGTTTGTATTGAAACAGATTAATCCTCTGAACTTGTTTATTTCTCTTGAGTTTACTGAAGGTGGTGTATGTTTTCTAGTGAGGCATCTTATGTCTGTCAAGGAGACATAAATTGTAATCAGTGAGATTCTTGTTTCCGAGTGAGGCAGTTTGTCAGTGAGACATTAATTGTAATCAGTGAGATTCTTGTTTTTCCAGTTAGGCCTAATAAAGTGAACTTTTAGAGTGGTTTTTATCCTTGAACGAGGTTTTCCACTCATAAACTTTATGTTGTGGTCCTTCTTGATTTGTGATCTAGTTGTGTTTGATCAGTCATACTTGTTCAAGAATTTGTCTTTTTTTCATTGTGCTCCTCTCAGCATTTGAATATCTATGATACTTGAAGTTTATATGCATAAAATTGTGAGGATTAATCAAGTTAGATTTGATTTGTAACTTGAACCACTGATTCACCCCCCCTCTCAATGTTTTTGTACTCCAACATTTATGTCTTTAGAGCCTTGTTCTATACCTACTATTTTGATGGGTTGCAACACTCCTATGTAGGTATGTGGGAAGGGTTCGTTGATGTGGGTGATGGCACATTTCAAAATGTTCTTTGTGTGGCCTCATCATCAAATAATATCCTATCCATCTATCAAGTCATTGACACAATTTAAGGAAAGTGAGTTGAGTTCAATCTTGATTCAATGGTTATCAATGAGATGCACAATAATTCATCATCAATCTCAACTCTATATATTTTCTCACTTTAATCCTAATCCTCCTATATAGGAGTGAATTTGCACCCCTTGTGTAAATTCCCCTTTTGCATACCCTCACCTTAGCAAATAAAACTCGAAGGCAAAATTCCACATCACCCACCTGCCTTCCATCCACTTGGAATGTGTTTTGTGCATTGGTGAGGGAATTTTCGTCAGGGATGCAAGTGTGGTGCACGAACATCTACGTGGTGCACTGCTGTCCCTGACAAATTCCTACATCTGGAGTCTGCAGGGACATTACACACCTCATTGGGATCAAATTGTAATGCCTTTGTGCGACCAACCGACCCAAAAATGGATTCTTTCCCTCTCATTTTGGCCTTCAAAGGAATTCATTTCACACTCACTTCATCTCTTTCACATCTCTTAGCATTTTCTCCATCTTCAACATCCTCTTGAGCATTATTTTCACAATTCTAGCAGCTTTCACAACTCCATTGAGCATTGCAACAACTTTTTACTCCATTCACTACATCTTTGTACATGTTTCTCTACCATAGAAATTGTGAGCTTGGAGTCTTGCGAGACATCCCTTCATCACCATTGTGGCTGTGGTGACTTTTCCAAGTTTGTTGCTTGCATTCTCCCTTCATTGTCCTTGATATCCTTTAGGTGGAGGTGGTAACACTTCACTTCTCCTTTTGTGGTTTGATAGAGTAGCGTAGCATTCTTTTGTAGTGTTCAACAATCCCTATTTCTCTTCTATTTCCTTCATTATACTTTCTATGTTGCTTTTCTAGTTGTCCGTGGAGGTGGAAACACCAAAGCGAGGGTTTGACTAAGGCAAACCCCTATACAACCCCAACAATTTTCCCCTCTTTCTTGTGTGTAGGTGAACGTGTGTGTGGAACTCACTGGCGAATTGGCACTTTAGTGAGTTGATATTTGTCACCCTTGTATTCATCTACTTTTTTTATCTTTTATGCACTTACTTTTCATATTTCATCATTTTATTCATTTCGTTAAAGTTAGTTAGCTAGGTCGCCGGTAGGCTTCTGGTTTTTTTCTTACTACATTTTACGTTTTCTGGACATACGGACGTCAGCACACTAGAGAGACACCAATGCATTATAGTGTCGTCCTAGACCCACGTTGTCATCCTCGGACATAGAGTTGTTTGAGGTGCAATTTGGACTCCAGAAACTAACTCGTCTAGCTCCAACTAGATTTTCGGGTCTATAGAGTGATAGAAGCATTTGAGAGTGCTTTGCATTTTCGATCCTCATTCCAAAATACCCATTAGAGTGAGGTAATTTAGGGAAGCCCTCCGCTCTTGGCTCTCCATGACCTAGAGCCTGGGTGTAGTTGGTCCCCCTCTCTTACATTTTTGGTGAACCTAATGTGAACAACATTTATCCATTTGCTGGTATAGAGACTTTTCCCTCGCACCCAGTGACTGTTGTAAGCTTGAGTGTTGTGAAGGTTTATGAGCATCACAACCCAGTCCACGACTCCCAGGTACATTGTTAGAAGAAGTGTGCGACACATACCAATGGAGAAGATGAAGGTTACTTCTAGTTTCACCTCCAGCTTTTCCACTGGTCTGGCTACTGACTTTACCACGAGATTTCCTATAGGTTTTACTAACAAGATGGGTTTCGTAGATGATACCATCCATGCTCCTACTCCTCCAGCATCCCCTACGGCTTTGTCCGTAGAAGAGGATGATGTTGTACATATCCCTGCGGAAAGCCTTTTGACATTGGATAACAAACTGTCAGACTTTGAGACTCATTTGGAGAGAGCACCAAACATGGCGAGAGCTGCTAGGCTTACTAGCGAGGTGAGACATTTTCTAGGAAAGGATCGGACAAGCATAGAGTTCTTACGTGGCCTTGCTGATCTAACCAAATCTTATATCCCTTCGTATAATTCTAGATCAGGTACTACCTGAGGGGAAGTGCTCGATGCCTATGAAAGACAGATAGGAGTTTCAATGCCTACCATGTTTGTATGCATGGCCAAAATAGGCCCCACGATCATTGTCTCATCTACTTCTCAAAGGCCCAACACTATCAAGGTGAGTAGAATACCCCTTAGTTTTAGTTTCACCCCTCCTACTACCTCAGGCGGTGGGGGCCCAAGTGGAATAAGTGGCCATGGCTTTGGTAGCGGAGGTGGCACTCGTGGAGGTGGCTTTGGTGGAGGCCATGGTGGCAGTTTCGGTAGTGGAGGTGGCTCCAGTGGAGGCCCTACTAGTGGTGGTGGCTCTGATGGTGGTCATGGTGGTGGCTCCAAAGGTGGTTCTGGGGGTGGTGCTTGTAGCGGTGGTTCTGGTGGTTCCACTAGGCCTTTGTCATCCTTTGACCCTATTCTGAATTCCCTTCTTTAGAACATGGGTTGGATGCAAAACCAGTTGGCGAGCCTTTCCCAGGCTTCCGCCCAACCTTATTTTCAACCTTTCTTCCGACATAGCCCATTGTTGGTAGCAGTCTTGAGTACTCCCTTCCCACAAGGAAGGATATTCCCAAGTTTAAGGAGTATGGTGGTAAAGGAGATCTACAAAAACATGTGTCAGCCTTCAATGCCATGTGTACAAATTTCTTCCATCACGATGCTTTGATGGAAAAACTATTTCCTCAATCTCTCAGGGGCATAACACTCAAGTGTACTATTCCTTGCCCGATAATTCTATATTCTCATTTGATCAACTTGTGAATCAGTTTCTTCGACAATTCCAAGCTAACATCAATCTGAAGATGACCTTCTTGGATCTCGTATGATGTAAGCAAGGGGATAACTGATTTCATAGTGTGATACCAAGCACTCTTTTCATAGATCTCGTACTCGCTGCTTGATTTTGAGGTGCAAAAGGTGCTCATAGGCAACTTACAGCGAGCCTAGCAAGAGAAATTTTCCTTAATGAAATACCCTTCCTTTGCACATCTGTGTGCCACATTGCAAGAATATCAGCAAACAATAGTTCAGTTCAGGGGATCTTCCTCACGCTCCCGTTCAGAAGGAAAGTCTATTGCATCTATCTCAGGAAAAGGCAAAGTTGTTGTGAATGTAGTTGTTGCGATGAACAATAATGGCCTTAGATGCAACGAGAAGTTTACAAAGTTAGCATAATCTTATTCTTCCATCTTGCAAAAGTTGTTGAAGGATAAGATCATAACTTTGGAAAAACCTCGACCTCTCAAGGAACCTTATCCTAATTGGTATGATGTGAATGATTTCTTTCAGTATCATCAAGTTAGTAGGAATAATACTGAGTGTTGTATGCACCTGTGTCATGAGATATAGGATTGCATCGATGATGGTACCATTTTTCTCGATGGGACGAAACAAAATGAAAATAAATCGATAGCGAAGGCCAATAGTGAGTTGTAGATCTACACAGACCCGTTTTTGTCTCACTCTGCTAACTTGATTATTGACCCATCTGATTCTTCTACTTAGCCCTCGGCATACGTTAATATGGTCACGGTCACTCCCTCCTCGCAACCTATGATCGGTTTGCTAGATGTGACATTCACCTCACAAGAATTTCCCTTGAATAATAAGCCCTCTCCCCTCTACATTCTCGTTCGCCTCAATGGAAACATTGTGATAGGGGTCCTAGTTGACCACGCAAGCTGAGTGAATATTATTACAAATGAGACATTATGGTTAAATTTATTGCAGAGGGAGGAGTATGAAGAAACGAATTCCACCATTCGTACACACGACAGTCTCTCCCTTAAGCCATATGGCTCAATAACTCTTTTCATCCTAGTTGGACCTAGGGTTGTGGATATAACCTTTGACCTTATTCTGGAATCATATTTATTCAGGGTGAAGTTAGGCATCCTATGGCTAGCTTCCATGAATGGACTCACTTTTGTTATTCATAAATGTTTAAAATTCTCCCATGAAGGCATTTTTCACGTCGTGCATGACACTGGGTATCAGCCTTTGGTATCCTGTGGGGGTTATTCATTGGATCATTTTTGGCCCGCCCCGATCAGTCTACTTCCCCCTAGAATGGACCTACTCTACTAAAACTATGTGAAGTATAAGATCGAGGGTAAAGGACAATCGAAAGTGACCCCTCCGGTAGTGTAGCAGTAAGTTGCCTCTTCTTCTCAAAAGGTAAAGGAGAGGCCTACCCATCCTCGAGGTGCCTCTTTTGGTCCCCTTTCTGAAGAAGAGTTTTAAATGTCTACTTATGGATTCCACATAAGAAGTTTGATGATGCCTGCTTGGCGTAAAGCCAAGATTAGGATATCGGACCTTCCTACTATGCCCCCTAGACCTTGGCCCTACCTTTATGGTAGAAGGAAGGGTCCCCACGGGGAATCCTCAATGTCTCAACCACAGTGGCCTCCTACCACTCTTGCTTCCAAAGTAATGAATGGGAAGAGGCCCGCCGTTGAGGCATTAGAGCCGACTCCCCCCACTGTTGTTCCAACCTCTTCTCAGTCTCTCCCTCCTGCTCCTGTCCAGGAGTCTCTCCCTCCGCTGGAGACAGTCATGATGGACACTCCTATGGCTGAGCAGGAGCCTTTTGTTCCATCTCATCTTCTGGTCTCTAGCTCTTAGAGTCATAGAAACTACCTTGCGTGCGAGCGCAGGCATTGGCAAAAGGCTCCGGCGACTGAGTAGGCCACTTTGTAGAGGAAGGAAGGGGAGCTGACCACACCTATTTCAGGACCTCCTATTGTGTCCTCTCCTATCCCCTCTACCTCAGTTCAATCAAATTCGGTTCTGCTTCTAGCTCCTACTGCAAGCGTGAGCGCCCCTGACCCTAAAAAGGTATAAGTGTTCATTGCTCCTTTGGTGGAACCACCTCTTTTGATGTCCCTTCTGTACATCTCGTCATTCTCTAAACCCATGGACACGCCGAACACCTCGGTGGTGTCCGTCATGGTTTTCTCCTCTCCCTCTGTGCCTCTTGTCTCATCCATGGGGAGTTCACATCCTTCGACAAAGCAGAAGGTGGAGGTTATCCCTTCCAGCAATGGGGGGCGTAAGATGAGTCCACCCCCTTCAAAGGGTGGTTTTGCATTAACGTGTTTCATCCTTTTGACAGAAGAAGCTCTGATGTCTACTAAGTTCATCACTACTCCCGAGTCACTCAGTGAGCCCAACAATGAATCTTAGGTGCTGCTTTCCTCGCCCATTGAGGTAACACATGGCACTCCTTCAAAGTGCATTTTTAACTCTTTGGACGAGGTCTCGGCCCTGTCAGCGATCTTCACAAGATCGCTAACCTTGGCTCCACAGGAACTAAGTGGAGGAGACCTTGAAGAGTCTCCTTCCTTAGATCTTGTTGTGGGAAGTTCAGAGGGTTCCCCCCTTAATATTCCACCATTGCAGGCTCATCCTCCTTCCTCGTACAATGATCTAGTTTGGGAAGCAGACAACCTCTTGGTAGATGAGTGTTAGGGGGCGCCTCTTCTTTACCTTTAGATTAGATGTATGTTTGTTGTGATATGTTCCCTCGTGCTTGTGTATTGTGTTCTTGGATTACCCTTGTCACCCTTGTAGGTGCTTGGATATAGGAGTGATTATGTGTTGTAAAACTTCCTCTATTTGTTCCATCATTCTTCCTTTGTTATGTGTATTGGTTTTTGGCAAATTTGGGATGATGCAAAGTGTTGGGGGCATTTAGGCTTCCCTTCCATGTTGACCTAATTTTATTTTATTTTTATTTTGTTTTCTCATGCATTCTTCATATGGTTTGATATAGTAGGGGGTTGATGACAGTTCATCTATATACTATTACTATACTTATATATATTATGAGCAGCTCTGACCCCGAAAAATCATATCACCATTGTGCCCTTTGTTTGTGATGTTATTGTCTTTTTTTATGATTTTGTTATTTTTCTCTCTTCTTTGCTTGAGTTGTCCCTCATGTGTGCAACATCACTTTCACAATATTTCGATTTTCAAAAACCACATTCGTAGCCAACGAATATTTTCTCAAAAATCCTTGTAATTTTTATTTTTTTCAGAAATCGCATACTCAACAAGGACCCCTAGCGGAACATGTTTCCTTCGTCATGGGTTCGCAAAGAAAGAACTTGAAGAAATTTCCTTCGAGGTGGGAGCAACTTTTCCTATGGGAGAAGCCTCAGCCTTTCCCTTGCAAGGGGGCATTTTCTTCCTTTCGAATTCCTTGATGAAGTGAACATATTTTGAAAGGATTCCTTGATGATTGAATCAATTTGAGAAAAAAATTCTTGCACTTTCAAACAGCGTGTTCCTTACAAGGACCCCTCTTCTTTTGAAGGGTTCCCGAGGGATCCCTTTGAAATCCTTTTGATTTGTTTACTTTTTGCGTGATTGTCTATTTGTTTGCATGCATGGCTACTTTTTATTTTCCAACATGTTTTATCTACACATGTTGCTTTGCAGGTGTGCCTGTGAAGCTGCTTTCTAGTCCAACTTTGTGGAGTCCCCTTTCATTGGGCTTCCTTCATGAGAGAGTACTTGGGGGAACACCTTCTTTGTAGGTCTGAGGGCTGATCCGGTGGACATTTTTCAGTGGAAATTGAAGTGTCTCATTTTTCTCCAAAATCTGCACCATCAGAAAGAACTCAGTGTCCTGATTCCAACGCAACTCGAACGGAGCAAAAAGGAGACCGTTTGTGCAAGTTGTGGCCAGTCAAACCTCAGGTCAAACTGGAATCAGGGGCATCCAGGAAGCGGAAAAAATGATTGTTTCAAAATTCGATGGAAGCAGCGTCAAGTCGAAGAGCTCGTCGAGACGATTCCGACGGCGTTCGTTTTGTCAAAATCCGACATCGTATGCTCAAGATGCAGCTGGTCAAAGTTTCATGTTGACTTGGTGGACTTGAAGGTACAATGATGACGTCATCATCCGTACAGCTGACATCAGCATGTGGTACGAAATCCAGAATGGACCAATCGAATGTCGACACGTGGCAGTCCGTACGGTCCGTACATGTCGACGTGGCATGATAATGTGGCAGGTGACGTCAGCAAATTCGACGAATCATGCATTGACACGTGTCCTTCGTACACACAGTCAGCATTTGCGTGGAGGTTGAGTCAGCATACAGGTGGCAATGGCGTGTTTCTTTCAGTTAATCATATTCTGCCACGTGGCAGTACAGTCAGTGTCTACGTGGAAGCCGAGTCAGATTGTCCAGCGAATTGTCTTGTGACACGTATACTCACCGTCAGCAGATACATCAGCAATGACGTGTCACCGTCGGCGAATTAGCATCCTCCACATCTTTGGAAACGGCGTAGGCACCTCCTCGGCGTGCCACATGGCCCATCATTCTCCATCCGGCGGGTTGAAAATTTGTGGGTTTGTTAAAATCTTGTCGGGGAGTTTCGAACCTCCCACCTGCGTATGCCAAATTTAGCGGTCTGGCCGCTCCACCAAATCCGCGGCTTTAGCAAAGAATAGAAATGGTTTGGTTTTGTTGTTAAGTTCGGTAGAATATGGGTTTAAAACTGCCGACGGCTGGGAGTGGAACCAGGAACCGCCGGGTTCCCAAAATTAATATTCACCACTGTGCCATTCGATGGCTCTGACTTATATTTGGCGCCGATTTGTTTTGTTTAGTTTTTCAAAACCGAATGCTATAAAATATGAACAAACTCTAACTTTATAAAAAAATAAACAAACTTTAATCTTTTTAAAGATTAAATCAAAACCCCCAAAACCAACAAAAGCCCGAAATGAATAAATAAAGGGCTAAAATGAAGATTAAGGGGGATTTTTGAAGTTTTTTTATGTAAAAGGGAGATTGTAAAAGATTTTTATGTATTTGGAGAGATAAGGTGAATATTTGCAAATCAATTGGTTGAGAGCCAAATTGAGCAAATTTTATGTATAAAAAGGGGTGTAAGGTGAGAGAGGGATTTTAAGTTTTTTTTTCAGGCGATGAAGTCCTAATGCTGAGGCGTCAAAAGAGAGACCTTGTTGGAGAATTCTTCAGATCATTCTTGCATATCAGAGTGTCGTTACGCTGCCGAAATGCTTGGAGAATGATTGTGGTGCATTGTAATCGATTTTGGAGTTAATCGGATCAGTCTCTCTATTGGAGTGGACCCGGAGACGTAGTCACTTTCGTGACGAACTCTGTTATCAAGCGTTGTTTGCACATCTCTTCTTCTCTCTCTTTCTGTCTCTCATTTCCTTTCTTTCTGTTAAATCACCTTGTTATTTCTTTCATTCTGTTATTTCCTTAAGTTAATTTTGATTTAATTAACTTGAAATAATCATTGTAAAAGCATTGTAAAAGTTAAGCATTTAAAAACTGCAATCTAGTCTAGATCCTACATAGATCAAGTTGGTATCAGAGCAAGTTGACTATTATTGCAGTTATTTGTTTTTTTGAATGCTAACGAGATCCAGGATTCAGAAGGGTGAAGGAAAGCTCGAAGACTTTGATCCTGAGATCGGGAAGCGTAGAACATTTCCGAAGATGTCAGTTTCTGGAATGGAGGTTCCTGAAGAAATCAGTGAGCAGGAATTTCGAAGAGCATTCCTCGAGATGAAGGCAAAGGTGGATATTCTTTTTCAAGAGAGACAAGAATGGAAGGAACGTGAAGAAGGTTCGTCGAAGCAAGAAGATCGCGAAGACAAGAAAGGGAAACATATTGAAGATGGTGGCAAGCAACCAGATCATCCCTTTTCTTCTTCTCCTCCCTCTTCTCCTTCTCCTTCTTCTCCATCTTCTCCTCATTCTATTTCTTCTAATCCTTTCAAGAGTGGGTATAAGCCTAAAATTAAACTGGATGTAAAATTTGATTTACCTAAATATTGTGGTGAACTTAATGCTGAAAAATTGGATGATTGGATTCAGCAAATAGAAGTATACTGTAGAGTCCAGAACCTATTAGATGATGTTGATAGGATCCAATTAGCTACTCTTCGTTTAGGAGGTACAGCCTTAACCTGGTGGGAGAGTAAGACTAAAGCAAAAGTTTCACAACATGGTAGAGTCAGTTTAACTTGGGCAGAATTTATTAGTGCTCTTAAGAAGCAGTTTTATCCCCTAGGACATATGCAGTAGTTAATGATGGACTGGCAAATGTTTAGGCAAGGGAAAGGTCAAACTATCCAAGAGTACACCCATGAATTTAGGAAAAGGGCTATTACTTTGAATGTTCCTTTGTATACCCAAGACATGTTGTTGAAGTACATAGGAGGTTTACATTCCTACCTTAGGCATTCCATTATGGTTTTGAACCCTTGTAACTTGGATGAAGTGTCTGTTCAAGCAACACACTTAGAGTCAAGGGGTAAAGGATCTTTTATTGATAATGATGTAAAGAAATCTTCTAAGAATGCAGAGACAGGGAAAGGAAAGAAGGCAGCTACAGTCAAGAAGGATGAGAAACTTTCTTGCACTCATTGTGACAAGGATGGTCATGATGAAGATCACTGTTGGAAGTTACATCCAGAACTGAGGCCTAAGTGGGCTCAAAGACGTAATCAGAAACAGAAAGGTAAGGAGAAATCCATGAATGTTGTTATGGATCTTGGTTCAGATTCAGATGATGAGACTAAGATAACAGCGATGGGTCTAAAAGGTAAAGCTCCTATTTCTGGTGTTTCTGTTGCTAGTTGTGCTTCTTCTTCTACAGTTAATGATTTCTCTGAAGATGAAAAAAGGAATGAGCTTTTTCATTTAAGGGTTATGGCTAAGAACACTAAAATTGATGCACTCATAGATAGTGGATCTCAGGTGAATTTAATTTCAGAAAGTGTTGTAAATAACTTGGGATTAAAAACTACACAACATAAGAAACCTTATCCACTAGGTTGGATTTGTGAAAATGATAAGTTGCAAGTAACAAGACAATGCACCTTAAGATTCACAATCACTAGTAAATTTGTGGATGAAGTTTAGTTTGATGTAGTTCCACTAGATATCTGTGGGATAGTGCTTGGAAGCCCTTATCTTTATGACAGAAAAGCAATCTTCTACAGGCAACAAAATCATTATCATTTGTTTAAGGATGGCATTCAGTATATTGTACATTCTCGCAAGATTAAGACTGATCAATCTTTTGCAAACACAGGGCAGTTAAAGAGGGTAATTAATGCAAGTAAAGAGTTAACTCTTATGTCTGTCAGTACAGGTGATTCTACACTTGAACTTGGAGTAGCTAACCAGGGTCAGATGTTGCAGGATGCACCAACATTACAGCATGAGAAAATGATAATTGAAAGCATTGATGGATCCTTGGGTATAAATGTTCCTGTTGTAAAGGATCGAATTGTTGTTGACTTATTCTCTTTCATTTCTGCATTGTTGTTCAGCTTGATGTTAGTCAATTTTTGTTGGTTAGTGGCTACGACATTGGATGTAGATGCTTATGGAAGTGATAAAGTTATGTTTATGTTCAACAATATTTCTGCAGTCTTTATTGTGCTTGTGAGCCACGTATTCAAATGTATAGAGGATACAGGACAAGTGGGGAGGCCAAGTCCTCACTTATTGTCAGAGTAAATGCCACTTTTGGAGGTCCAAAAGGTCTTCAGTGGGGAGGCCTGATCCGGTGGACATTTTTCAGTGGAAATTGAAGTGTCTCATTTTTCTCCAAAATCTGCACCATCAGAAAGAACTCAGTGTCCTGATTCCAACGCAACTCGAACGGAGCAAAAAGGAGACCGTTTGTGCAAGTTATGGCCAGTCAAACCTCAGGTCAAACTGGAATCAGGGGCATCCAGGAAGCGAAAAAAATGATTGTTTCAAAATTCGATGGAAGCAGCGTCAAGTTGAAGAGCTCGTCGAGACGATTCCGACGGCGTTCGTTTCGTCAAAATCCAACATCGTATGCTCAAGATGCAGCTGGTCAAAGTTTCATGTTGACTTGGTGGACTTGAAGGTACAATGATGACGTCATCATCCGTACAGCTGATGTCAGCATGTGGTACGAAATCCAGAATGGACCAATCGAATGTCGACACGTGGCAGTCTGTACGGTCCATACATGTCGACGTGGCATGATAATGTGGCAGGTGACGTCAGCAAAGTCGACGAATCATGCATTGACACGTGTCCTTTATACACACAGTCAGCATTTGCGTGGTGGTTGAGTCAGCATACAGGTGGCAGTGACGTGTTTCTTTCAGTTAATCATATTCTGCCACGTGGCAGTACAGTCAGTGTCTACGTGGAAGCCGAGTCAGATTGTCCAGCGAATTGTCTTGTGACACGTATACTCACCGTCAGCAGATACATCAGCAATGACGTGTCACCGTCGGCGAATTAGCATCCTCCACATCTTTGGAAATGGCGTATCAGGTTACGCCACGTGGCACCTCCTCAGCATGCCACGTGGCCCATCATTCTCCATCCGGCGGGTTGAAAATTTGTGGGTTTGTTAAAATCTTGTCGGGGAGTTTCGAACCTCCCACTTGCGTATGCCAAATTTAGCGGTCTAGCCGCTCCACCAAATCCGCGGCTTTAGCAAAGAATAGAAACGGTTTGGTTTTGTTGTTAAGTTCGGTATAATATGGGTTTAAAACTGCCGACGGCCGGGAGTGGAACCCGGAACCGCCGGGTTCCCAAAATTAATATTCACCACTGTGCCATTCGATGGCTCTGACTTATATTTGGCGCCGATTTGTTTTGTTTAGTTTTTCAAAACCGAATGCTATAAAATATGAACAAACTCTAACTTTATAAAAAAATAAACAAACTTTAATCTTTTTAAAGATTAAATCAAAACCCCCAAAACCAACAAAAGCCCGAAATGAATAAATAAAGGGCTAAAATGAAGATTAAGGGGGATTTTTGAAGTTTTTTTATGTAAAAGGGAGATTGTAAAAGATTTTTATGTATTTGGAGAGATAAGGTGAATATTTGCAAATCAATTGGTTGAGAGCCAAATTGAGCAAATTTTATGTATAAAAAGGGGTGTAAGGTGAGAGAGGGATTTTAGGTTTTTTTTTCAGGTGATGAAGTCCTAATGCTGAGGCGTCAAAAGAGAGACCTTGTTGGAGAATTCTTCAGATCATTCTTGCATATCAGAGTGTCGTTACGTTGCCGAAATGCTTGGAGAATGATTGTGGTGCATTGTAATCAATTTTGGAGTTAATCGGATCGGTCTCTCTATTGGAGTGGACCCGGAGACGTAGTCACTTTCGTGACGAACTCCGTTATCAAGCGTTGTTTGCACATCTCTTCTTCTCTCTCTTTCTGTCTCTCATTTCCTTTCTTTCTGTTAAATCACCTTGTTATTTCTTTCATTCTGTTATTTCCTTAAGTTAATTTTGATTTAATTAACTTGAAATAATCATTGTAAAAGCATTGTAAAAGTTAAGCATTTAAAAACTGCAATCTAGTCTAGATCCTACATAGATCAAGGGCCTATGAAGCGCTTTCATCATGCAGGATCTATCCATCGTTGGTCTACGGGCCTTCGATGTACTTTGTTCAACTTCATAGTTTCACGGAGCTACGAAGTCCTTTTGTTCGAACCTCCTCAAGAGAGAGTACCTGTGGAGTCCTTTGCCTGCCCTGTGTAATGACCCTACTCAAATCTGATTGAAAGCTTTGGATTTTTGGCCTTAGTAATTTTGTCAAACACTTTGCATACAAGGGTCATATGACTGATATAACATTTCAGTTTGCTTTAATGGATCTTTTCTTCAATTACCATCAATGAGAATGCTTACAAATGACTCTAAATTGACTAAACAATGTCCTAGCATGAATGTGCAACTTATTTTGACAATTTATAATGCATATATATGAACTAAACATGAAAAATGATCACCTACAGCCAACTGGTATTTTTACAAACAGTTGGTACGCAAACTGACTAGCTAATAATAAATGACATTGAATTGCTCAAATGACACCAGCAACTTCTATCTCCTTAATTGCAATGAAATTTCTAATACAATGCTCATGAAATATGGCCAAGACTCTTGGAATTTACATTGATTACAAAAAGAATATGCTGGTAAAGATGCACCTACAACAGCAAAGAAAACTATACTATATGCAAACAATTACCAAGAAACTTCTTAATGCAATGGTCTGATTACAAGACTCAGAAAAGTTGATTACAATACAATCAACTGAACACAAGGTTTAACATTCTAACACCTTCCTAAGTCTGAAGACTAATGGCTGCAATTAGAAAAATCAAATGCTCAATATCAAAGAACCTGATAATAATAATAAGCGCTGGAAGTTGAAGATGAAGGAACAATGGATATCCACTTGGAATAACTCTCTAGAAGCCCAAGTCGAAGTTCTTCATGCTGCCACTCTTGTGTTGCTTCAGACTTAAATATAAATTGTTATCAGCTACAAACCCTGATCCTTCTCTCCAAAAATAATCAACATGTCTCAAGGGAACAAGTGCCTATAGATTAAAGATGAATTGAACTCCATGCTGGTCTCCATGAATTAATTTGACCTCCCTTGCTAAAATCGCCCCTATTTGTATCAGACCTTAGGATAAATTATATAAGGCCACAAATCTCCTTTGAATGCATGTAATTACTTCACTAAAGCCTTTGATATGAAGTGTTGAAGATTCCTTGTCAATTCGATGTTGAATAGGAGAGGAATAAGCAAAATCGTGGCACAATATGTAGACTAATATTGACTGAAATAATACATCAGAATTCTGGAAATAACTAAATGGGGACAAATCACCCTCCTCAATGCAAATTTGTTGAAGACCATGAACTCCAAATCGTCTCCAACAATGCTCCAAAATCAAACCATACAAAAACTTGGCCAAAGGCCACTAAGTTTTTACAATGAAGCTCAAATAGAAAGTCTGAAGTAACTTTCTCCCAGCTGCAATAATTCAAGTGATATTTCACACCCTCAAAATTGCTATCAATAGGAAGTTTTCGTTTCCTATGACAAGAACAATCTGCAGAAACCCTAGGGTCCACAATTGATACCATCAAACATCAACAACAACATCAAATCTGGATGATAGGAAATGAGCCCTCAATGCCTATTTATTCTTTTTCCTCAATAGGTTGGCCTCCTTCTAGAACTTTCCCAAGTCACCTTCTAGAAGGAATATTATTTTATTATTTTGCACTTTATAATAAAATAATTATTCATAACATAAAGTGCAAACATAACATTAGTTTATAACATGAGGTTTCTAAAAATAGAAACATATCAAAAAAATCATTAGAACACCTCCATATGTAGACTGAATCACGAAACGAGCCAACCAATCAACTGGGTATCTGCCAAACGACCCTCTGATCAAGCCCCATTAGCCTACGAGGATCAGGAATAGGCTAATTCCTCTAAACTCCATTGCTCACAAAAAAGGGGACATTATACCCTGCATTTTCGAGCTCGCCATATTGCGTTTTGCTTCCTCAATGGTTTAGGTATACATTTTTAACTCTTCGATCTACTTTACCGAACACTCATCGATACTCGTGCTCGCTAAAGTGGGAGAAAAATGTATAGGAGCAAATTTGCACCTCTTGTGTAAATTCCCCTTTTGCATACCCTCACCTTAGAAAATCAAACCCAAAGGAAAAATTCCACATCACCCACCTGACTTCCATCCACTTGCCGTGTGTTTTGTGCATCGGTGAGGGAATTTTCATTAGGTACGCGAGCGCGGCACATGGACGTTTGCACGACGTGCTACCCTCCTTGACAGATTCCTGTGTCTAGAGTCCGTAGGGATGTTACATACCTCATTGGGGTTGAATTGTAAGGCCTTTATACGACCAACCGACCCAAAAATGACTTCTTTCCCTCTCATTTTGGCCTTCAAAGGCATTCATTTCACACTCACTTCATCTCTTTCACGTCTCTTAGCATTTTCTCCATCTTCAACATTCTCTTGAACATTCTCTTCATAATTCTAGCAACTTTCACAACTCCATTGAGCATTGCAACAGCTTGTTACTCCATTCACTCCATCTTTATGTGTGTTGCTCTATCATAGAAGTTGCAAGCTTGTAGTCTTGCGAGACCTCCCTTCATCACTGTTGCGGCTGTGGTGACTTTTCCAAGTTCGTTGCTTGCATTCTCCCTTCATTGGCCTTGAGAGCCTTTAGGTGGAGGTGGTAATGCTTCACTTCTCCTTTTGTGGTTTGATAGAGTAGCGTAGCATTCTTTTGTAGTGTTCAACAATCTCTATTTCTCTTCTATTTCCTTCATCGTACTTTCTACCTCGTTGCTTTTTTGGCTGTCCGTGGAGGTGGAAACACCAAAGTGGGGGTTTGACTAAGGAAAACCCCTATATAGCCCCAACAATTTTCCCCTCTTGCTTGTGTGTAGGTGAACGTGTGCATGGAGCTCGCTAGCGAATTGGCGCTTTAGTGAGTTGATAATTATCACCCTTGTATTCATCTACTTGTTTTATCATTTACGCACTTACTTTTCATAATTTATCATTTTGTTCATTTTGTTAAAGTTAGTTAGCTAGGCCATTAGTAGGCTTCTGGTTGTTTTCTTACTACATTTTATGTTTTATGGCCATACAGATGCCAGTGCATCACGTTGTCATCCTAGACCCACGCTGTCGTCCTCGAACAGAGAGTTGTCTAAGGTGCAGTTTGGACTCTAGAAATCGGCTTATCTAGCCCCAATTGGATTTTTGGGTCTGTAGAGTGACATAAGCACTTGAGAGTGCTCTTCATTCTCAATCCTTATTCCAAAATACCCATTAGAGTGAGGTAAGTTAGGGAAACCCTCCGCTCTTGGCTCTCCGTGACCTGGAGCCTTGGTGTGGTTGGTCCCCCTCTCTTACACCTCCTTAAAACTATTTTCCTCACTTATTCCATTGAGGTGAGTAATCAATAGCATGAGTGGTTAGGCCATCTTAACTATCGCTACTTGCAACAACTTAACTAGCAAAACATGGTTACAAGGTTACCTTTTGTTCACTTTTCTAATGGTGTTTGTCAAGGATGCATCATTGGTATTCATCTTGAAGATAATTTTGACAAAGGAAAACCATAGAGAGCTTTACAAATAGTAGAGTTCGTTCATAGTGATTTGGTTAGTTCATTTCTAGATCCTTCCTTCAACAAGGCCAAATATATTTTGATATTCAATGATAACTTTTCTACATATACTTGAGTATACTTTCTTGAGCAAAATTTTGAGGTCTTTGAGCATTTTCAAGACTTCAATTATTTTGTAGATAAATATTCAAGGAAAACTATCAAGTTTTTTTGACTAATAATGGTGGTGAGTATTTCAACCATCATTTTGATCAGTTTTGCACCACGTAGGGGATTGATTTTGCAATGCACATTTGCATACAATATTCGATACAATGTTGTGGAATAATAGAGGGATAGGTCTTCAAAGGAAATGCTGATTTGTATGATTTACTTTAGATCTCTTGCACCACAATATTGGGTGGAGGTCATAAATTGTGCTCCTCATTGAGCCTTGAAAGGAATCACTCCTTTCAAAGCTTGAGGTGATTAGAAACCATCAATTAAGCAGTTCAAAAAAATTGGTTCTCCTACATGGGTTTGCATTTGTGTAGAGAAGCATAAGGCCATAGAATTGCAAAGAAAACATTGTGTATTTGTAGGATATCTAGATGATGTAATGGGTTATTAGTTGCTCCACCCAACTACACACAAGTTTTTAATTGTGGGGAGTGTTCATTTTGAGGAGGGCTCTTCAAGCTCCACTCATGCCACTTCTCTACATCCCCCTTTGACATTGGATTCGCTAGGACTTAACAACATATTTTTTGAGGATTTAGATCCAACTAGGATTCTTGATGATGAGAAGTGTTGTTCCTCCACTTCAAATGTTGGGAGTGATGATGAGGATTCACCTCCCTCCTCCCTTAGTCACCATTTAGAGGTTGATGATTCTCCTCTAGATTCTCTAACTTCAAGTTCACTTTGGGTTCAACAAACACTAGAGGTTGTAGGTAATTGGGTTAGAGATCTATCAGACATTAGGAAATCTCTTTCACAATTTCAAGGGTCTCTACATGTCTTCGTTTCTATTGCCTATGATCCACAATCTCTTCGAGAGGCTTCTTGTATTCCTAGTGGGATACAATTATGTAAGAGGAGTATAGTTCCTTGATTAGGAACCATACTTGAGATCTTGTCCCCCTTCCCAAGGGAAGGAAACTTGTTAAATACAAGTGGATCTAACAAACAATATTCATTATAGATGGGTCAATTGATAACTATAAGGTGAGGTTAGTTGAAAAGGAACCTAGGTTCCTTGTGTTGATTACTTTGAGACCTTTGCACCTATAGCAAAAATGAATTCCATCAAACTCACGCTTTCTTATGTTGTAGCACATCAATGAGAGGTTCATCAAATGGATGCAAAGAGTGTTTTTCTTCATAAAGATCGTGAGGAGGAGATATACATGGATCATCTTGTCCAAGACTCTTCTTTGGTTTGTAGACTTTGGAAATCTATCTATGACCTAAAATAGGCCCCTCGAGCGTAGTATCCCAAGATGGATTCCTTCCTTTTCATAGTTAGGTTCTCTCATTGCTATTTGGATCCAAATATTTGCATTTTGTAGCAAGATTAATCACTCCTAGTTTATCTATGTTTATGACCTATTAATCACATGGAGTTCCTCATCCACCATTATGACAATGAAAACTACCCTCCAAGATAGGTTTTTGTTGATTGAGTTGGTCTTGTTGCACTATTTACTTGGGGTTGGCATATCTTAGTCTACTTTAGGATCACACTCACACAATTTGAGTATGTCCTAGATTTGTTCTCGAGGTTTCACATGGTTGACTACAAGCTTGCTTCAACTACCTTTCTTTTTGTAGTTAAACTTGAGGCTCAATGTTCTTTACCCTTCATTGATGTTATTGGGATTCTTATCTACCTAATTCACATTAGGCCCAACATTTCATATGATGTGGGCACGGTCTCTCGATTCACGTAGAAGCCTTATGAGTTACACTAGAAAGTAACCAAACAATTTCTTCATTGCATTTAGGGTAATCATAGTTTTGGGATTCACTACACAATGATCTGAGGCTTCATCTTCTAGGGGTATACCTAGTCCTTACTCTCAAAATGTTCTCTCTATTTGAGGGGGTCTCTTGGGGAGGGGAGATATTCTATGTTTTTTTGTGGGGGCTTTTGGTCTTTGGGGAGGACTTTTATAGACATGGGTATCTCATCAAACTTCATTTTTTGAGACCCATCTTTTTGCCCACCTAAGCTATGCTTATGGGAGATTGTTAGTGTAGATTTGTATTTTTCTAATGAATTTTTTTATTATAATTATCTAGATGTTTTCTACACTTTTTAATTAATCTTGCTTAGCTTAATATAATGAGTATTAGTGTGAGTCATGTAATGTGACACATCTTCCATGGAAGTTACATCTACTATTCTTGATTTTTTTTTGGTGTACTGTCCCTACCAGTTGTATTTGGCACCTCCCCCCTTCACCAAGTCTACGTATACTCTCTCCTAACTTTTATTTGCATCTTGTAACTTCATGCTATTATGCTTTCCTAATGTTGTTTTGTTTCTTGAACATTTACATTACTCTTTTGAAGATTAACTTCATAGTACTATTTTGCCAATTCTAACACCAAGGACAACACCAGCACAAAGGTTGTGTACATCAGTTGATATTGCATCAAAATTCTATGTGAGTGACTAATATGTGACTACAGGTGGATGGTTCTTTTACTGTTTGGTTGTTCCTCTAGTGTTTTGGCCGCTTCCCCATGATTTTGTTTTGGTTGCTGGACAGCCACCCTTTGGATGGGGTTTTACTGTTCTGATTTCCGACAACTGTATCCTTGTTCAGGATCTGTTTGTTTGTTGTAATTCTGGTCCAGCAGTTTGAGGGTTCTATAATGCTGGGTTATTGAGTTTGCTTAGTCTTTTACTTAGCTGGTTCTGTCCTTTTTCTTGGATGGTTCTCTCCTTGTCTTCTTCAACACTTTGTTCGCTTGCTGACTTATACAGCTGCAAAGGTGTTACATGGTTGTCGTAAACTTTATTCTGCTTAGTGTAACTATTTGTTAACTTTAGTTTGTTGCTGTTGCTGGTTGCTGTTGTCATTGTTATCTGTATGGTTTATTCTGTTCAATCCAATTGAAAAGAGAGGATCCTGTTTAATCCATAAAATCTCCTTTCAATATTGGAGCGGATTTTCCATCAATACAATTTTTTGTTTCCAGCTTAGACTTAATGATTTCTAGGGTGACCTTTTTCAACTGCTCTCGTGGGTTGAACCTTTTTTTCAATGGAAAAGCCCCTCTCATCTCAAGATCCTTGTCCTCTCCAACAATAAACCAGTTACTATACATCTTGGTAAAACCATCACACCTTAAACTTAGCTCAAAGCTGATTGGAGCAAAGATCTATTCCATTGGGTTGAGGGGAGGAGAACCATGGCAACCTCAAAAATTGCTTTCTCCATGAATACACTATAATTCAAATCAGCCTTCCCACAACACAAATGATATTTGTATGGAAAATCTGCAACAATTTATACAAAGAGGAATGGTTATCAAACCTACTTTTCTCACCAAGGAAAAAGATTGCTACCTTGAGGCAGAACTCATAAAACGCAAGATTTTTCATTGATAAAAGTGGAAAATCAACCTAGGCTACTTGAAAAAGGCCGTTTTTTTTTATTCAGAGGGCTTCCCTGGGTCCCAAAACTCTGAAAATTCAGGTGCAAAAACTGCAAATCCTCAAAAAATATATATATATATATATTCTCATGATACTGAAAGATCTATTTTCTCCCCCAAACACCAAAAAAAAATTGTTTTCTGAGCAAAACCCTAGTTTGCAAAAATAACGGATTCGTTTATGAAGCATTGTTCTTTTAACTTCAATCCCACAAAATATCTTCCAAGACTGTACGTCTAGTTTGGATTGAGCCATCCCTTCTTTCCCAATGAATATTGACAGAAATTCACATTCAAGTAATCAAAGCACTACGTGAGTACATTACCATCTCTAAATTTACCAAGAACTATAAGATTCTCGACTATACAAGGATTTGTGTCAATATTCATCTATATAAGGTGTGTACTGAATGGAAGCAACTAATGTATTACAAAAATATCCATTTTGTTAATAGACTTTATGCAACCATCTAATCATCATCTACATTGTCTAGCAACCACCATTATATAACTTAACGGCAACCATTAGATCCCTTACAAGAATCAGTTGTCCTTCCCATAGAGAACCACCTATTTAATCAAGAGCAAAGCAGCATAAACTGATGATATTCACAAATTGATGATATATTCCAGATCATGTGCATGCAAAGGAGAATTGTCCTAGATTGAAAACAAATTCTAGCCAAGACATGCACGCAAAACATTAGGTCAACACACAAGGCGGTTGGCTTAAAATCACCAAACTTTTTCTATAATGCATCTGGTCTCACAAGGAGAGAACTAGGTCAAAAATGTCAGTCAAACAGTCAAAGAAGTCATCAAATGTCATGAAACCTTCTTGGGACCAAAGAAACAAATGCCCCAAGTCAATTTTCAAACTTTTTGCTAAAACGTAATTATATCAACCAACGAAGCATTAACCTGCAAAAAATTGTGTTTTGATAGATTTTTGCCAAGCATCCATAGCTTGTTTGAAAGCGCAAGGCAGTGAACTGTTTGATAAAATGCTTTGGTAGACATGTATGAAAAAAAAGTGGTAGCATAGACAAGGCAGTGAACTGTTTGAAAAAAATGCCTCAAAGAAATGTGGTCTCATGGAATGCCATGACAAGCAAATGCAATTGGCAACACGTTGCCTTGATCTAACCCTAGAGGACATTTGAAAAACTTGCATGGGTTAAGGAGGTATTGCAAAAGGCTCACACGGTTACCAAATTCATCTATAATCACATGAGGGTTTTGTGTATGATGTGCTCTTTCATAGAGGGCAAGAAGCTTGTTTGACTAGGAGTGACAAGATTTGCAATTCACTTTCTTGCACTACAGACTCTTTGCTAACGAAAAATGAATTTGAAACGAATGTTTGTTTCAAAAGAGTGGATGGAATCTGGCTTCACAAATCAAGTAGATGGCATAGCTGTGGCAGAGTACATTTATTCTTCTAGTTTTTGGGATGCAACTAAACAAGTTGTAGAATTTTTCAAAGCCTCTAGTGAAAGTTTTGAGACTAGTGGATGAGGATAAATCTCCCATGGGATATTTGTATGAGGCCATGGATAGGGCCAAAGAGGTGATGAGGGGTAGGATGGAAAATAACAAAGACAAGGATATGCCATTATGAGACATAATTGATAGAGGATGGAATAAACAAATGCACTCTCCTCTCCATTTGCAAGAGATTATCTCAAACCAACATTGATCTATAACTCTCATTCAGACATGATGATGGTGAAGTCACACAAGGCTTGTTCATTTGCATGGAGAAAATGTTTACTACCTCAGAATCATTGTAGGTAGCTATGGTAGAGTTGCCAATGTACAAGCATGCAAGGGGTTTTCTCTCGTCTAAGGCTATTGTGGAAGGTTGGAAGACCTTCAAACCAAGTAAGAGTCAAAATTTTGATAGTCCCTATTTTTTCAACATGTATATTATTCTTACATGATTGTATCTCCAAATAATGTGTTTTTCAGTGCAATGGTGGGATTTTTTTGGTCACGAAACCAAAAACTTTTAGATGGATGGCTAGACACATTTTGAGTCAGCCATGTATAGTTCATCTACTTGTGAGTGTACTTGGAGTATTTTTTAACACATACATTCGAAGAAACACAACCGTCTAACCCAAAAATGGATGAATGACCTAATGTTTGTTCACCACAACCTCCGCTTGAAGCTAAAAAAAGCTCAAAGTTAGACTTTTAGTATACTTGCAATCATAGTTGTAAATTTGTAATTGTATTCAATATTCATAATGTTTTTCACTTGTAATCCCAAAACTAATTTATCAATGGACAAAACCAGGTACCATTGAAGATGACAAGCCAATTGACCTTGATGAGATTGATCCAGACTCTTAAGTGAATTGATGGTGATGATGACGTTCTTGAGCCTGAGGATTTTGAGATCCTAGAGGCCAACTTGGATAGTCATTTGGTTGGACGACTTAGGAAAGGCTCAAAACCAAGAGCTTCATCATCGAAACCTGCAGCCCTCTAGCAAAGCTCTTTTGTAGTAGTAGCTACCAATAGTCATTGGCTACGTTTGATTTTTTGAAACTTTGTACTTAGTTTATAGGTCAACTTTGTACAAACTATATTGTAATTGAAATTTTGCCATCTATCAACATCTAATTATTAGTTATGCAATGTGAAGTAATGCTTTGAAAGATGTGCAATGCAATGTAATCAATAATATAAATATAAACTACAAAAATCTATTTTCTACAATTCATTAGTTAAACTCTTTTGTTTGCTCTCTATATCTCTAAATGCTGGAAATGCCTTTCAATTTAAAAAAAAAATAAAAAAATATATTTCTTGTTCTACAATTTTAAAAAAAAAAATTAAATCCAATTTTTTCTCAATTTTTCCAAAAAATCTTGTACTTTTGGTTGCCGATTTTTCCCCCAAATTTTTTTTTGCATGATATCAACCATCAATGATTCAAAAGCAATCACCATATCCTAACTTCCAGAGCAAAGCAAAATGATCAGCCTAAATTTGAAATCTTGATTCTTAAACACAAGCACTCTTTTGAAAAACAAAAGCCAACACTGAAAGTCTCATAATAAATTCCTCAGAAGGAAAGCACTGGTAAAGTTGTGCTGAACAGACCACACATAGATTAAGTATGAATTCAGACCAATCACTCGGCATAGATCGTTGGGAGTACAATGATGATATCTACGGAATGTAACTACTTATCTACAGCAGAAGATCTACACGGTTTACAACCCCATGCAACTTGTAAATTTTCACAGATTTAGATGCTTACAATTTCTTCAAACCGAGTAGATTTTTCTGTGAGTTTTCTCAATGTTGGGATGTAAAACTAATTTGAAAGTTTCAAAATAACATCTAGATATCTCCCCTTTTTATCAGAACACTTGAGAATTGTACACTCTTTTACACACTTTCTATACAATTTGTTTTGACATTTGTCAATTTAATTGTCTTGTGTTGGAGGATCATTATACCAAGGTATTTTGCAACCATCACATGTTAAAGTTGCCTATATCTCAGAGAAGGTTGCAGGATGCCCAACTCGATTTTGATATAGCATGTCTTACATGCTAGCAGTAAAAAGATAAAAAGATAATAATCAGATCAAATACATGACTGATTTAAGATAAACTAACTCTCTCTCCCGCCCCTCGCTCAAAAGTGGCCATAAGATCCAGGCTGACAGTGAAAACAGAAGTTGATTGACACTTTAATAAATCCTCTAGAAGACAATCTTAGTAACATCCTAGCAACCCGGCACTACAGATATAATTCTAAGTATGCAGCTTTGATGGGAAAGGTGCTCTTTGCTTGCTCCCAGTTTATAGTGACAAGTTTATTTGATAAAGTCTTCAATACTGGACAGTACAAGCCTACTCAGCGCCTCGATTTGGTATTCTGGGATGGATTTAACATTACAAAAGTATAACCCGTGAAAACAAAAATAATTCCAGATCTGCAGCCACAACTTCACTGGATGGTATAAGTGCTGTATTTTGAACCAAGACAGCTTAATCTTGTTCCCTACAGCTCCCAACAATAACCTATTCGGTAGATAGAGTGCCTAATTTAGATTGTTTTGTGTACACTTCCCGCTTATTCAAATCTTATATGACCAAGTTATTGCTTGAAAAACCACATAACTGTACTTTTGATTGTTTTGCAGCCCGATATCATACTTCATTTTAAAATAGCATAGTAACTAGAATGTATAACCTTAGCATCATGGTTTGATCTTGAGGCAAGCAGAGGGCCAAACTCACTGAATCTATTAAACAAGTAGATAGTCCCTCTTTTAAAGGAGGATTTCTTGTTATTTCATTTCAAAACCAAAAATACATAGCCAATGAAATTATAAGGTAACTTTCCCCACATCAACTGAAAAACTCAGCTAAATACATTTTACTGTTACCTTCATCCCACTTATGTTAACCACACCAGCAACTCAATTCCTCAAATGGGAGGATCATAGCACTGGTGAGCAGTAACTATTTATCCATCGCTCTCTGAGCGTAGCTCCCTATAGTACTAACTTTTAGACTTGAAACAATACATCAAAAGCATAAAACGAATGGCACTATGCCATTTTAGCACACTTAATCGTGGTACTTCATTGTAGTTACATCAAAACCAGGCATGTCAAATAAAGCAGAAAACTTCTCCACTTCCACTTTCAGATTTTCAATGTCTTTGTTCCCTGCAAGACCTTTGTTGAAGTCCTTAAGAAGCTTCCCGTATTCCTTCTGGATGGACAAAGTGATGTTGATAGTCTGGTGCAGGAACTCTGCAATCTTCTCAAAATCAGCTTCTTTGAGACCTCTGGAGGTCATGGCAGGGGCACCTACAATGAATACACTAGAGTTAGAACTGCAAAGGAAAAATCAACACACAATCACTACATGGTGGGTGTTGCTGTAAGACTTTCAATTCCAAATACATCTATAATTATTAAACCAAAGGTATCCAATTGAAGATTGTTACAGCATCAATCCTCTCCGTTTGCAAAATGAGAAAGAACTAAACTTAATAGTCACTCACCAATTCGGACACCTCCAGGAGAAAGGGCACTGCTGTCACCATAAACAGCATTCTTGTTGATTGTTATGTTACATAAATCACAAACCTTCTCAACCTTGTTTCCTGAAACAGGCAGATGATTGATAGCATTTTACTTAAAATTTAAATCATTCCAAAGTCTCAATAAGACGAAGCATATTGAATGAACTCCATTAGTTTAAGCTTGTAGAACCTATTTAACTAAATCTTGGAGATGCGAGAGAAGCAAAAGTGACTCTTAAGTAGATATGCTTACCAGTCAATCCCAGGGGTCGGAGATCCCATAGAACTAGGTGATTCTCTGTTCCATCCGTAACAAGTTTGTATTCCTTGTTCATCAAGTAGTTCCCAAGAGCAACAGCATTTGCCTTTACCTGCTTGGCATAGGCCTTAAACCCAGGGGTCATTACCTGCTTAAGAGCCACAGCCAATGCTGCAATCTGGTGGTTGTGTGGCCCTCCCTGAAGAGATGGGAATACAGCAAAGTTGACTTTATCCTCATAATCATAGACAGCATCCTCTGGCTGTCCCTTCTTGGGAGGCTTTGGTCCTTTCCTGTAGAAGATCATGCCCGCTCTTGGTCCCCTCAAACTCTTGTGGGTAGTTGTGGTGACCAAATCACAATAGTCAAACGGATTTGCAGCTTCCTGGATCACAACAACAAAGAGGACAAGGTAAGATTAATGTAAGTCCCTTCTAGCTGTGTACCATGTATACATAAAGAAGCTATGTTCTCAGAATACATATTTGTCCATCCAAGCGTGTTGAGGACCTCAAGGATTATATGTATGCCCTGTTATAATTCACCATGCATGACACAAATGTCATCAAAGATACAGAAGCATCAACCATGTGAAATGAAAAATAACAAGACTGGATCAAACAAAGAACCTAAGTAGGGGAGAGGACCCGGTAGTTGAGCACCCTTACTTTACACTTCTCAAAATCCTATGTGGAAATTTCAGATCATTCCCAATTTTTCATAGAAGCTTACTTGGCAATCCCTTGCTTAAAACTAAGGTTTCAGGGCCGCATCATCAAATATTGATGATGCCACATCAGCATGTTTTTTGTTGCAATGTCCAAAAAAGCCCCAAAAAAAGTGAGATGGTAGTTGTGCACTAAGTCATGTTATATTGATGTGCTCATGTGACATCACACGATTTATTGCTTTTTAGATCTAAGGAATACACTTCATTCAATTATGGGTATTCATCATCAACACTGACAACTTTAAAGTCACAACTATTGGTCCAATATTGTTAAAAATATTGGACATTAAATCATCAAATGTTATAACAACTATTGGAACATGCTCAAGTACTGGGTCCTTTCCCCTATGGGGAAGTTTGTGCTGACTCCAAGAATATTTTTGATAATGTAACACTGATATAAATACACATGTCAGAAGTAGATCTGAGATTATAAACAACCAAGTTTCTGAAGAAAATTGCCGAAGTATAGACAACACATATCTAGCATGAAACAGGAGTAGATCTGAGATTAAAGACAACCAAGTTTTCAAACATTACAGAAAACCAAGTTTCCAAAGAAAATTGCCAAAGTATAGACAACACATATCTAGCATGTGACAGGAGTAGATCTGAGATTTAGATAACCAATTTTTCAAATATTCAGCATAAGATCTGCTTCCCTGAAGAATATTGATAATAATATCTTGTTGTACTTTTGTCAGAAAGGCAAGATCTACTATGTGAGTACTATGCCAGAGAATATCCCGAAGAATATTGATAATAATATATTGTTGTACCTTCGTCAGAAATGCAAGATCTACTATGTGAGTACTATGCCAGAAAGTATACTTGATATAAACATTGCAGGTCAGATAAAGGCTTGATTACTAAAATAAAAGAGTAGTTGGCTTTGGATAAACAAGTACATTAATAGGAACCCAATCCAGACAGATCTGAGAGAACAAACCAATTATATTCAACTCATAAGTTTCTAACCCACAAATGAACTAGAACCAACAATGCATTACTAATTAAACCCATCTAACCATGAGAGCTCAGCTGAGGAACAGAAAATACAGAGGCACTTGGGAGCATTAGAACAGCTAAAGACTTAAAAACAGGGTTAATTCTCCGTGCCACAAGTTGTCGAAAGTGAAATCCCTTCATCGGGAGCATGGAGGTGACTCGCAGTCAATGTCAAAGGTCCAGTTTCTCATACTAGAGATATGCAATATTTGTATGATAGACATTATTTAGGTACCTCAAAGATAATCTATGCATTCCAAAAAATACTCAGGGAAATGAAGGTTAACCAATCAATCTCGTACTCATTTAGTCCAGTAAAAATATACAATAGTGAAAAAACACGAATTAAAAAAATACAAGATTTGTATCCGGCATTTTATCTAAAAACAAAATTCATCCTATTAGGTGTCACTAAAACCCAAAACCTCGAATCCCCATATACAGATCCACAGTTGAACCAAGAGATCTCAGAATAGCCTAGATGTTATGAACACAATATCACTGCAGTGAAAGCATGGAGGTGAATCCCAATGAAACCTATGGATGATAGATTTGGGTCTATGTTGATAAGTACCAAATATTGTATAGTGAGTACTAAACTTGAATAACATTTGACTTAATTTTCCAGATTTAATCAAGGCAAGAAGAGCAACTTCAGGCAGATTTTAATGGTAATGTACTAATCCAGCAAAAGATCCCTTTGTGTAGAAATCTGATAAGAACCATATATTTTACAGATATCAAGCTTTACAACCTATACCTTATATGGTTGTCTCTAAAATGATTTGTTCATTACAAAAGATAAAATAAAATAAAAATGAAGTAATGAATACCTGAGCAGCAACAAGCCCACTGATGTGAGCCATATCACACAAAAGCATAGCTCCACACTTGTCAGCAACAGACCTCAACCTGGCATAATCCCAATCCCTGGGATACGCACTGCCTCCGCAGATGATAAGCTTGGGTCTAAAGTCCAAGGCCTTCTCCTCCAATTTTTCATAATCAATATACCCAGTTTCCTGACTAACCTTGTAAGGCAAGCTCTCAAAGTAAATTGATGTCGCAGAGATCTTCTTACCTCCAGAGGTATAGTACCCGTGAGTAAGATGCCCACCAGAAGGCAGGTCAAGCCCCATTATCCTATCATGTGGGTTGAGCAATGCAGTATAGGCTGCAAAATTAGCAGGACTCCCAGAGTAAGGCTGCACATTAACACCCCACTTCTCTGCATCCAGTCTGTAAGCCTGCAGGGCCCTTGATCTACACAGATTTTCAATGATATCTATGAACTCGTTGCCTCCATAGTATCTGTTGCCTGGCATGCCCTCTGAGTACTTATTGGTCAGGGGACTTCCCAGAGCTTCAATGACTGCCAAGGAGGTGAAATTCTCAGAAGCTATGAGCTCAATCCCCCTGCTTTGCCTTCTCTTCTCTTTCTCTATCAGATCAAAGATCTCGGAATCCACTTCATTCAGTGGTGTGTTGCCCCATTCCTTCACAGAGTCCATTTTCAGAGAAAAAATGGAAGACCCAATTCGGGATGAGGGAAAAAAGAGACACAGAGATCAAACCCAACTCAGAATCTAGGCAAAAAAGAATACCCAAATCAAGAGTTTTCTCAGATCTAGAGCTCTGAAACACAGACCAGGAGTGTAGGCTGGCTGTGTGGCACAATATTCAGCACATAGGGATATGTATTTATAGGAATATGGTGGTCACTGGCTTGTAAGATTTTTTCCCAAACTTACTACCAACCAAAGTGGGGCCGGCCATTTTACCGAATGATATCTAATGTCCTAATTTGTTTCCTACAAGTTCGGAGCCAATGTAGACCGTTGATGCTGTACTATGTGGTTGGAGTGATATGTTCCTAGGGGTTCTATACAGATTATTGTTGTGAAATAAATATATATTTTTTAACATAATAAAAGCATGTTGGCTTGTGGATACTTTCATGGACAAGTAGGTTTGTTTAGTGGCTTGATGTTTATATTTTTCTTTTCGAAAGTCTGACATTGCGCATCTCTATTTTTTTATTTTTTATTTTAATATTGAATCAAGCAAAAAAAATTATATAGAAGAAAATAGAATCAAAGAGAAATAAAAAAAATCAGTAGATCAATAAAACCATTACAAGTTTGGGGTAGGAACAAATATTCCATATATCACATAGACCCAGAATTTAACCATACATTGAAGCTGTTGGGAACACAAGAAATCTTTTCCATGCAACTCACACTCTTCATAGACCCAGTCTTCTAGTCTGATTTGAATTTAACCATACATTGACGCTGTTTGGAAAACAAGAAATCTATTTTGCAACACTTTAAAATGTTAAATGACATTTTCTTCATTTTGGTATGTTGGGTTTTGTTGATTTGTAGGAAATGTACGGAGGTAAGAGGGTAAGAGTTTAAAATGTTCAAGTGAGAATTTCAAAGGGTTCTTTTTTTTTTTAACACTTCAAATATTTATTGTTTTTAAATTAAGTCATTTGATGAAAGGATTTTTTGATTTGTTAATAAAGTTGAATAGTTATCAACGAGTCTATTAGAGATCAAGTTTTGTTGAGTCCAAGGTCTTCGGCGTCACAAGAGATGAGACTAAGGTCATGCCCATGGCAACTTGAGTGGAATTGATATCCTTTAATCCTTAGTTCTTGGTCAAAAAGATATTCAAACTTAGACTATTGCTCCTAAATCAATTTACAAAAACCATTTGTTTTGACATAAAACACTTCATATAATTAAAAATTAGAAATTAAATAGTCTATGATAAATAATGACTAAATTTAAGAGGACTTATAAAGCATATATAAGTACTTATAAGTGTAAGAGAATAAAAATACCTCACATAAATATTTTTAAATTTAATTTGATTTGGGATAAAGAATTGAAATTAGAACAATAAATGTAGAATTGAATTTAAATAAACTAAATATGATATTTGGGTAGAAATAAAGAGTTGGAAGTAGAACAATAAATGAATTTAATTTATTAAATGTAAAAAATAAATGTGATACTTAACTAGAATTCTAAATGAGGAAATGTAATATTGAAGATATCAAGATTGATTTCTTAAGATATGAAAAATATAGAATATTATCAAACAAATGCCTCAAAATCTATAAAATGTTTATATTGGTGTAGTTCAAATGTGTCTATGGAACTAGTCTTTATGCATATGGAAGTGAATCTAGCATGTCGAAATGAACTCCACCCAAAGAATTGAACTATAAAAGAATTAATTATTCTTGTAGATGTACCTCAAGTCATTGTACCTATGTCTAAAGTGAGTTGGTGACAAGAGACATTATTTGGGAACTTACTAGGCATATATCTATTTTTATTTGGTCAAGCTCCTAGGAGGATTAATTCAACAATGATGAATAAATATCGAAGATAGTAGGTAAGCATGTAGTATGCTTAAGATGATGATGATGATGATGATGCAAGTTGACAGTGTAGTTAGGATGTTGATATAATGCTCCCATTTAAATGTTTATTTCTTTTAGGGAGTAAGGCACACAACCATGATTTGAAATGGATATAGAATGTCTTCAAATACAACAACATAGCACACAAATTCATACAAATGTGTGCTAGGTCAACTCATAACAATTAGTAGGAAAAGGTCAACAAGATTTAATTTGAATTTTGGGATTTGAAAGTTTGAGGTTCAAATTTGTGCAAGCCAAAGTGCTTAGATCAAATATGTTGGTGTGAACAAGTCCTTTGCAAGAACAGATTCCATTTGTGTCCTTTTCGCACCTTGTTAGTTAAGTTTACGTAGGGAATTTTTACTTTCCTAGTTTAGTGGAGATGTGCACACATGTGACTTTGTCTCCTATCGTCTTGAATATTGATTATATATTTGCATCTCTTGGTGGTGTATCTTATATATACTCACATCTTGATCTCATATAAGCATCCCCAACTATCTTGTATGCACATTGTGTCCTTTGTATAGACTATTATTTTTCTATCATGATGATCTTCTTGTTTTCCTGTTATTAGCTCTTAAGCATCTTGATTTTAGGACAACTACCTCCATAGCTAATTCTAACATGGTATCAATGTGAGAGATTGTCCAAAGTTGGTCTATCTTTAGAAGTTCTAGGATTACATTTTTTGTTATTTCTTCAAGTTAAGTATGCTCTTTTCTTGCATCCTAGGATAATTTTGAGGATCAAAAAGCTTGAGAGAGAGATTATATTCTAGAGGGGTTCCTATTTGGGACTTTATTTTGCAAGCCATTTTTAGTGATTGGCGGAGTAGATTGAAGCTCACTGTTAGATCCAAAGCATTCAAAAAAGTTGATTTCACATTTTGTTGTCCAAATTAAACATTAGAGGACAAGTTTATAAATATTTACATTTGGGGGTTTTCTATGATATTCTATAGGTAGCTTTTTTGGAGTAGTTTTAAGTTAAGTTTGACCACATCACTGCATCCAAAAGGCCTAAAAACCTATGAATCAACATAAAAAAAAATTATTTTAGAGTTGGTAGAAAAGACAAAAAACTACCCTACTTAGTTATACAAAAAAAAAATCTATTTCTACATAGTGTTGGTATACAAAGTTGAATGTGTATATATAGCACTAAGGATTTTGTAAAAAAATTCCATGCAGGGCAGGGGACATCCCTCGTACCCCACTATAAGGTAGTGGCAGGGTTGAAAACCTGCAACCCTATCCACAATCCTATCATGGTGGGGTTTGTAGACCCCTTGTTAGGGCCATGTGAGTGGGTGCTAGTTGGAATCATATCCCAGCAACCCCTTTTTGTTTGAGGTCTATGGGGAGCCCAAAGGGATCAAGCCCCACCCTCTTATTATAAATAAATAAATAAATTTTCACCAGTTGTTCCTTGCCTTGTAGGTGGCTTTTAATTTGGATTTCTAGTTTTTCACATTTTAGTTCTTTTCATGAGCTCACAATACAATTCTCAATCTGGGAACTTTGAAGGGCCATATCATGTGTGTATAGACTCCTCTTTGGGTCCTATTTTTAGAATTTCGTGCTTTTCTATGTATTTCACATAAGTTCTTTTGTTTCTTCTCATTGTGTATTAAATTATATGTTTATCATTTGGTCTCTTTTAGATATTGTAAACATCTACTAAATACATTATCTAATTTTTAAACACACTAAAATAAATGTTGCATATTATATTTATATTTTGGGGATCATACACATCGCATCATATCATTGTTGTGCTTACACAACTTTATAGAGTGTCATGGAGGACTTGTTGTGTGCACCTTCTATTTACATTCACAACCTCATCTACTTTCATGCAAGTGTGTCTTATTTTGCACACTCATTATGTAGTGTCATGAGGGTTTATTGTGTCATGTATTTACAATCACAACATAATCTATTGGCATGCATGTGACTTGTTCTTGTACATCATGTCCTAGTTGCAAGTACTGTTAGAGTAAAGGTTTTAATTTAATCATGTTGATTAAATTACCTTTATTCCTCTCTTAAGATTTCACTTTAGTTGCATTTTGTGACATTTAATAATTATATTAATTATTAAATGTCTACCTATTAGGGTTTCTTTTAGGGTTGCACAATATCATTTTATAAGGATTCATCATTGTAATTTAACTCTCTCGGATGAATACATTTTTCAGCTTTCAGAGCACCCTTGCTTGTTTGTCTCCATCTCTTCTTTCTGTGACAGGTTATTTGCATGCAGGTGATCTTCGGGGTCTATGAGGTTGGCTTTCTCAACTTCAGCAAGTACTTCTTAGTAAGTATTGTAATGTTACTTATTCACCTTCTTACACCAAATTGTGACACATAGTTTTAGTGGAGTTGTCATGTCTCTCCCTTGTTAACATTGTGGGGTTATCATATTTTTGTAGTTGGGTTAATTCTTCCTTGGTTTCTCTTTTGAATGAGCTACATATCTAGTTTTTGTTTCTATATACTAGACAAATGCAATGCTTGGCTCCACACATTTTGGTGAGATAAAATATATACCATAAAGACAATCTACATTTTGGTGAGATAAAATATTCTTTAATTGATCAATATTTTGAAGACTATTGGTGTCTTTTAGTGTGTTATCTACATCTTTTATTATCAAATTGTTGTCTTGTTTCTATGTGTGCATTGTTCGAGTAATATCATTTTGTTCACTCATATAGATTTGTGCTTCTTTTATCCTAATTTGCATGCTAGTTTTAATGGAGGTTCTTTAGTTGTAATAGTATAACAATTATTCTTTGGAATTTGTTTGCAACCTCTTTGTGCTTTAGTGAAGTTCTTCATGCTCCTCATCTTTTAGGGATAGATTTTGCGAAGGCCTCTTGTCCTTATCATGTTTCCTCTATTTTGGAGAAGAGTGTTTTCCTCCAAATTTTCTCCTTTATTTATTTGTAAGAGACTCTTTTATAGTAATGGTGAAGGAAGTCATCCTTGGGTAGGTTAGCTTGAATCCTCCACTATTTTCATTGTACATGGGTACCTTATCAATTCTAGTTGTCGAGGCCTATGAGTATTTTTTCTTTTCTTTCCTTCCTAAGTTGCTCTTAGGGGAGTGTTGGTGTGAGTGGGTCCTTTACTAGACTAGTTAGTTAAGTTTACTTAGGGTATTTTTACATTCCTAGTTTGGTGGAGATTGTATGCACACATGTGACTCCATCTCTTATTATCCCATATTAATTATATATTTTTATCTTTTGGTAATGTATCTTATATATACCCACATCTTGCTATTTATGAACAACCCCAATTCTTTGTTGTATACACATTCCATCCTTTGTATAGATTATTTTTATTCTATCATGTTTTGATTATTTTTATTCTATCATGTTGATCCTTTTGTATTCATGAGATTTTTCTTAGGCATCTTGATCTTAGGATAGCTAATTCTAACAAATTTAACACCCATGATCTAGGGATTAGAACTGATTCCAAGGGATGATTAATGATGAGGACATCATAGGATAATATTACAAGTCAAATAAAATGCAAGCATATATGACTTGTAGAGTTGTTACTACATAAGGGACAACTTGGTTTAAGTGGACCCAAAATAAAAGGGAAAGCATGGGTATGTGATTTTCACTATCATATTTTGATTAAAAGAATTTGTGTATTTAATAAGTTTTGAACCTATCTCCTACACAACCCATGTGTTTTACAATATCCCTATTACCAATAAATCCAATGCAACTCTTATTTACATATTACAATATATTACTTATTTATTCTAATGTCATAATAAAAATATATATCATTTGTGAATGGTGATCCTAGACCTGCACAAACACATTATTAGTCCATTGTGCAAATCTAAAACAACATTCCCCATAAGATTCATTTGAATTATTAAGAACAAGAAATAACATGAAGAATACGAGTAAAAAAGCTATCTAATCTTGCTCAAAATAAACAAACCCTCAATCCCATGGGGGAATTGGTGCTATTTTGATGTGGAAAATAGCCCTTTCTCAATTCCTTGCAAGCTTGATGATGATTGTTGATGATTGATGCTCCTTGATAAAATTTCTCCATAACCTAGCAATGAAATGATAAAAAAACTATGAAAATGAATGACAATGGATGAAATTGTGCATCATGATCTTACATAGATTGTGGAGGATTGATCAAATAAAGGAGGCATCTATTTATAAGAAAGAATGATGGAGGATTGAAGAATAGGATGAATGTGGGATTAAAGATCAACCAATAACAAAATGCCACTTGTCATCATGCTATTGGAGAGGGATGGAGCATATTTTGGTCAATATGCATGGTAAATGCCATTAGATTCAAATTTGAAATTTGAAAGTGACATATTGGAGGGAGAAGAAAATGGATTAAATGCCACTTGGCTCAAGGCAAAGGACATGTAAGAGGCTTTTAATGCCTTGTTGGAGAGGACAAGTCCTTTTGGGGGGAGATTTTGAATTTGAAGAATATTCCCTCTTTGATGCCTTTTTGAATAAAAATAGAGATTTAATAAATCAAATAAATTGATTTATTGTGCAAGTTGCAAAATCTAGAGGATTTGAGTGATTAGTGTTAGCATTAATCATGATTTGATTAATTTTAATGAAGATTAGTTGATTTTGACATTTGACTTAGATTTTAGGATTTAAATAAATCAAAATGAGAGGAATAATGATTTTAGACTTAATTAAATAAAGTTTGATTTATTTAATTAAAGAGGATGGTGTTAGATTTAAATCAAATAAAGATAAATTTATTTAATTTAAATGAGATGACTTTAGAGATTAATTAAATAAAATGAATTATTTAATTAAAAGAAAGACTATAGGATTAATTAAATAAAATGATTTATTTAATTAAAAGACATAATATGATGAATTTAATCAAATAAAGATTATTCAATTAAATTGTTAGTAAAGGGGATGATTCAGGATGAACTGGTGTTAGTAAATCCGGATTAGGTGTATAGGATCAATATGTACATTTTACGTGTCTACATTTTGCCCCTCTTTGAAGCAATGTACCTACTGCGTTGGTTCAAAGAATAATCCTGACGAGATCAAAAGTCAAAAAATTTCTAATTTTTCTAGATGCCCCAACGGAAAAAAGTATACTAGTACACTGCCCCCTCGAGAGATCGGGTGAAAAGTTCAATTTGAGGGTTGATCTCACAACAAAGAGGTTCAAGATCAGTTCAGCTTAGAGAGGACTAGAAAGCTCGAATGTTTGATGTAGACAGATTTGATGATGTATAGACAGTCATCGGCCATGGATAGCCTCATGTATATTTTGATATAACACACAGATTTGATATTTGGATAGAAATGTTAGTAAAGATAGAAAAATAAGAAGAATAAGATGGATGAACCCTTGAGTGTAAGAAGATGCAGAAGTCCAATAATTCCATGAGTCATCGAGACTTTATTAGATATGATGATGGATGATGATGATGATGTTTTGCTTATCAGGAATTGGGATTTTAAAAAGGCTATTTACCTTATGTTTGATAACACACGTAGGCACGATGCATCAAGGTATAAAGAACCAGGATGGCGTTGCACCTAGTGTGATGGACTTTGACTCGACAAATAGATAGGAGTACTCTTGTTCACACCTGACATACAAAACCCTATTTAAGATGCAGTTCAGATATTCCAAATATCTCATACCAAAACATAGAAAGGAAATCCTTCCTATGTGGTCAACAAGACACCTAAAACACCCTTCCTACAAACCAAACAAAGCACACATGACCAAGGTTATATCACAAGAACATCCAACAAGCACAAAAAATAAAAAGATAATGATCGTTGCCCCATTCCTTTCTCTCTAAATCATTTTGATTAGACATCATTGAGAGGTCCTTGGAATGAGCGCAATAAGATAAATCAAAGAAAAGATCAAGTACACAAACAAGTCAATATTCCTCATACCACCAGCCAAGGGGATGTGTTTTGTTTAGAATAAGTATCCAAAGTGATTTGCCAAAGATAATGCCCATTGTAGGAAGGATGCATCCTAGAACATGTTAGTGGATGGTGGCAAGTTGATAGGTTGTTTGAAAGGCTGTTGATATAAGGTCAATTGACATGTTTGTGAATGATCAAGAGTTTGATTAAATTGTGTTTTAAAGGTTTGTTGTTTCAATTTTGATTTTGCGTTTGAAGTTTGCTTTTGTTGATTGTTGTGGTTGTTTCTGTTTGTTTTGCCAAATGATGAAGGTGACGATTGATTTATTATGGATGATGCTTATTGTGAGTGAAAGCGGGATGAGGTGGATGGATTTTTTGGGTTTTTTGAATGTTTTTGGTGTTTTGAGGCTGTTTTTGGGTTTTTTTGAGATTTTACAAATGTTTTGATTTTTGGATTTTCCAATGTTTTTGGGTTTTCTAAGTTTGTATGAATGTTTTTGGATTTTGTGTTTTTTGAATGTTTTTGTGTTTCGGGGGCTGATCAAAGATTAGCCTTGCCTACGTTTAAGCTCAGAGATGATGTAGTTTGAATAACCATGTTTTTGACGTTTTCTATTTTTATGAATGTTTTTGGATTTTGATATGATTTTGGATGTTTTTTGGATTTTCTTGGTGTTTTTGAATATTTTTTGGATTTTTTTGCCCAATTTTGACATTTTGGATATGGATATGTGTGAAGATATCAGTGCTCTATTGGGGATTTTGTTGAAAACTAAGCTAAGGTTGATTGATTTGGTTGATGGATTGATGATGATAACATTGTTGAGGATACACAACAATGTATACATTGTCTCTGTTTGGGGAGGTGAGAACATATCCCCATACTCATTGAAAAAGTAACTAAATGTATACATCTTCTTCCTCTATGGCCCTTCTCTAAATAGCTCAATCGCTTGGGTTGAGACCTTGTTCCTCTTGACCATAAAACATTAAAAATAATTGAAATTAAGCCCACTGCCAACCTTTTTTTGACCAATGAAATGGCACCTTTTGCAACCTCCATGTTATCCTTTTTGACAAAGTTTTGTGCCACCACAATACCCTAGGTCTTAACACCCATGATTTTCACTATACCGAAGAAGAAGATTCCATAAACACGTCCATCATGAATGTGGCCACTTTGTCATTTATCTACACCCAAAATCTTCATTATTGTTTTCCTTATCTCCACAACCTCTACCTTAAATAGCCTTTACACTTATTCCTCCATTATCTCCACCACATAGTTACAACTTATGCCAAAGATATGGTGCCCAACCATTTTACATCTTCCCTCTCCAACCCAACAGCATAAATAGACCCCTCCCTGTACTTGACACTGATGAAGATGGACACAAACTCTTGAGGTTTATTTGGAAATGTGAATCTTGAGACTTCATTGTTGATATTATAGTTGCTTCTCGTAGGTTATGGTTGGTTGCCTTCCTCCTCAGTCTTTTTTTATAACAATAATGGCACTTGTGAGTCTTCCAACCTCCTTTTGGTCTTATGCAATCTTGATGATGATTGGATTGAGAAGCTATCCTTTTACTCATCTATTTCCCTCTGCTTCCCCAAGCACTTCCTACATGTGCTTTGTTAAAAAATTTATGGTTGAATATTTGGTTTGTCAAAGAAATAAAGGGGAGACAATTATGACACCTGGTCTCTTGCAACCCTTATTTATTCCTAACCAATGTTGGGAAGAGGTCTCCATGGATTTCATCACAGGGCTTCCAAGATCTAAAGGTAAGAATGTCATCAAGGCAGTAGTGGATCACCTCACTAAATATGCATATTTCATTGCATTATCACATCCTTTCACTACAAGTATAGTGGAAAAAGATTTCTTGGAGAATATACAAAATATATATGGTACACTTAAGGTTATTATAAGTGATCATGATCCTATCTTTACTAGTCACTTTTGGATAGATTTATTCTCATGTTTGGGTACTCAATTGCTCATAGTTCTTCATACCATCCTTAATGTGATGGGTAAATTGAGGTTGTTAATAAGTGTTTGGAAGGATATCTATGTTGTTTCACTTTATATTAACAATATCAATAGGCATATTAGCTACTACTCATAGAATGGTGGTATAGCACTTTCTTTCATAGTTCATAAAAAATGTCTCCATTTATGGCACTATATGGTGTAGTGTTGGAAAATGTACTCCTTTACATTTTCACACTATGTTTAGGTCCCTTAATAAATTGGACTTATTTAAGCCTCTAATTGGCCCTATTTTGCATCTACAAGCCTAATTAATTGCAATTTTTGAAAGGGGAATTATGATTTAACTAATGCAATTATCATTTTTAATACCTCAAAATGAATAGGTCTTGGGCGAATGGGTCCCCTTTAGTTGCTTAATTAAAATTTTAAATATGTTTTTGGTGGCCTTTTTATGATCTCAAATTCAAATTCAAATTTTGGCTTGTAATGTTTAATTTTTGAGAAATTAGAAAATTGTTTATAAAAGCAAGGTCTTTTTATCAATTCAAATCCTAGGAAATTCATGAGAGCAAAAAGTATAGCAAAGATTATTGTCAAAGGTGTTCAAGAGAAGATTTCTCAAGCATTTTTTGCAGAAATCAATATCTCAAGCATCATGTCAAAGTTGTCAAGCATCATGCTTTTTTTTTTGAGCTAACATTATGATGTAGGTTTCAAGCATTCAAGTAAAATTTCAAGCATCAAGATCAACATCCAATCAAGCCCTTTCATGCAAGATTAAGACCTTGGGGAGATCTACTAAGTTTCAGTCCTTCAATGGTTTCAAATCAAGGGTTTGGTGATTTGCAACATAGAAATTGTCCATTCATTGTTCATTTCATGTTTCATTGTTTCAATTCAAGGTTTAATTATCAAAATGGGGTTTGACCAAGGCAAACCCTCATTCACCAAAAACAAACAATTTTTCCGTCTTGTGTGTTCTATAGATCTTAGGTTGAAGAAAGATTAAAGATATATTAAAGAAGAAAAATTATAAAAGTTTTCAAAGTTGTCATCAAGCCATGAAAACTCACTTTTAGAATTTAATTTTGAATTTCTAATTGTGAAACTCAGAGGAATCGAGAGTGCAGACCAAGGACCAGAGGACTATGAAATAAAATTTTCAACCCATTTCATGTGTGGTCTTGATATTGGTACATGAAAATTCCAAAAATGGGCCACAAGCCCTAAAAAAAAAAATTCCCCCTCTCTAATGAGAATTTTGATTTTGCAGTCCAACTTCAAGCGGCCATAACTTGCTCATTTTGACTCCTTTTTTCGACCAATTTTTTTTTATTTGGGATAATTTTTCACGCTCTTCGTAGTGGTGCAATAATATTTTTGTTTTGGTGTCTATATTTTCCAAAAATTTCATATTTTCAAAGGTGTTTCTGCTTCGTCCTCATTTTGGGAACTTCAAGAGCTCATATCTTGCTCCTGCGATAAAATTTTTGGGTGAATTTTTTTTAAAGTGCATATTTTTTTGTGTAATTTCTAGTGGTGTAATCAGTTTGATCTCATCTACTGTAAAATTTTACTTTGAGCCTATGGCCTAGTTTTTTCATTCTCATGTACCAAGATCAAGACCACTTTGCTATTTTTTGGCAAGTGGCAATTGTAATTGCACTAAGTATAAAGTGTCATAAATCATATATTGCTTGGTGGGTTTCATGATTGAGTAATTTTGGGGGGTAATATTTTACCTTTGTTGGCTTATGTCTCTTGATTGGTCTATTGTGTGACTAAATTGAAGAGTTTAATATGGGCATCAAAATACATCCTACTGTAATAAGGTTAAATCAATGGAACTTTAAGTCTTGGCGAGATGGAATCCTGACACATTTTGGTGGCTTAATATTTTGCCATATCTCTATGGATTGGTTCCTAAACCTTCGTCAACATGGAAGAGAGTTGTGTGGGACTTCAAAATAGAACATATCCTGGGAGTAATTTGTTGTAGTTGTGATATTGATACACAAATGTTGGCCACTTATGGTATTGAGATCCCTCCTGACCTTATGACCAAACTTTGGGAGATGTATGGAGACTCAAATGAACCTCCATTCCTAGAGGATCATGTTGCGGATTGTCTTGTTCCACTTGCAGAGTTTTGACCCGTTGATGATAAAACAACTAAAACAATTGTTAATTGGGAAATTTATGGTAGTCTTGATGACAACAGAAGCTTCTCATTCTCCTACAGAGACGTCTATTGAGACTTTAGTTTCTATGGCTCCTAATCCAGATTTAGAGGGTTCGTCCACTTCATGTATGAGTCAACATCATGAGGCTGAGGACTCTTGTAATCTAGCATTGGAAAAATCATCTATTTTTGTACCTAAGGATGCTTGTGATTCTATAGTTTTGGTTCCTTGTGATTCAATGCAACAGGATATATATAGTCTTTCAGATTTGGCTACTTGTGATGGCTTCTTGACAAGTATTTTAATTTTTTTTGTGGAGTCTCATATTTTAGATTTGGGACACATCATTGATGACATTCATCTTCTCTTTGATGGAGAAGATCCTTCTTCAGTTGTTGCGAGGGAACACTTTGACCCTCTTGTTCAATCTCTACATGATCATTCTTTGCAATTTGACATGACTATGGACACTTTTGGACAACATTTGGAGGGGGCTTATTTTTCTTTAGAGGGGATATCATTATCTTTGGATTGTGTTCTACATTCATCTCTACTAGATTCTGGATTGTCCTCTTCAGTAGTGTGGCCTAGAATGCCTATTTGGAGTGTGTCAGCTTTCAACATCGACATGGAGACACTTGAGCATGCTTTAGAGACATCATCATACACCATCTATCTTTGTTCATCTTCCTTTCATGAATGGGAAGAACTCTTGTATACATTCATGGTTTTTTTTCTTCCTAAGGGGAGGAATGTTGTTCGAAAAGATTGGATAATCTTCAACATTCAATTTTGAGCTTCTACCATCATTGTAGGAGACTCAACATTGAGGAGGGTTGCCTTGTCTCTCTTTTTCTTCTCTCTTATGGGGGTATTTTTCCTCTCATGGGGTTTTGGTCGTCTCATTCTTCATTGAGAGCATTTATTTTTTGAATTTCATCTCTCTGTTGGGGAGGAGTTTTGTCCCATTGGGTTTTCTCCTTTTCTTCATTTGTGAGAGATTTCATTTGCATATGTACATGGGTACCTAACATGGCCTCGTACTCGGGACCCATTCTTGCATCTTTGTGTCATTTGCATAATAATCTACTACTCCCTAAGTTGCACTTAAGGGGGGGTGTTGGTGTAAATAAAGTCTTGTACCTAGTTAATTCATTACTAGGGGACTTATTTACATGTTAAGTTTATGTAGGTCCTAGGAATCTTTCTAGAAGGTGTTAGTTGTCATTAGTTGTTATCTTATCTTTTGACTTGTAACACATATGACCTAGGTAGTTGTGATTAGTTGTCTCATGTCATATGATTAAGACACTTCTCATAATATTATGACATCTTAAGTCTCACCTTGGCTATATAACTAAGGGGTCTCTACTACATCACAACAATATTAAATCATAATTGATAAGAATACAGTTTATTCTTGTCATATTCATATCTTCTCTCTTTGTTCTTTCCATTTGGCCTCAAGATCTTGGCAGGCTATCTCCATAGCCAATTCTAACAAAGGGTGGGAGTGTATTGATGCTCTCTTCTTTGGTGTTCTTTTGTAATTATTTGAGGATTGTATCATGGGTTTTTCTACTCATCCTTTTGTGATAGTTTTGAATAAGGCTAATTGAGTCTTGGAAAAAAAGGCATTCTAACCCATCTCAGATGGCTAAAATTTTTTCCTTACCTTTATAGACTCATGCCTAAACTAGACACACCTGATAAGAAGAATTTTTTGGGTAATATAATTGATCATGTAATTGGAGTAATCGGTTGTCATGTTAATTATGACACTTTGTTGTCTATAGTGGGCATTGAATGTTCCCGCATAATTTGGACCAATATTTGGGAGATGTTTGGAGACCCTCATATTTCTCCATTCCTAGATGATTTTTTTGTAGATTGCCTCATTCCACTTAGTGATGTAGATAATATACCCTATGATGATGATACTTTATAGGAGCTTAAGTATTATGCACGTCTTGAATGTTTAGATGACATGAATACTTCTCTCGCTTCTCATCCTCATGTTAAGATTACATCGACATCACTTGTTGTAACTTTAGATTCCAAAGATGCTTCTTTGAGAGCCTCCAGTGATTCATTTCAGCATGATCATTTATGTCCTTTAGATTTAGTTCATTGGGACTAATTTCTACTAGACATTTTTTGTTTGTTTGTAGAGTCCCTCATTTTTTTATCTAGATGATACTATTGAGGACATACATCTTCTCTTTGAGGACCACTCTTATGTCTTTGCATTTATTGTTGCTAATTTAGAGTTTAGATTTGGTTCTTTGAAAGATTCCATTGACTTCTTATAGCAGGATATCTATAGTCTTTTTGATTTAGCTTGGGATGATCTCTTGACAAGTATTTCAAACTTGTTTATGGAGACACATATTGCATATTTGGGAGAAACTATTAATAATATTCATCTTACCTTTGATGAAGTTGATTCTTCTTTAGTTGCTGTGAGGGAACACTTTGACCCTCTTGTTCATTTTCTACATGTTCATTCCTTACAGTTTGACATGAGTGTGGATACTTTGGATCATCATTTGGAGGAGACTTCTTCAAAGGAGATATTTAAGTCTTTAGCTTAAGCTCTACATCAGTATCTAGGAGATTTTGATTTGTCATCTTCAACAGTGTGGCATAGAATGCCTGATTTGATTGTGACTTCTTCAGCATCAACATGAAGACACTTGAGCCAAGTTTAGAGACTTCATACGTTTTGCACTTTCTTCCTACATATTCCTTTCAAGACTTGGGAGATAGTGTGCATACACCTTTGGTTGTGTTTCTTCTAAGGGGAGGAATGTTGTTCGATGATCATGGACTATCTTCTCCATCCAGTTTCAAAAATCTACCATTGGATATCTTCTGAGGGGCTACTTAGTCCTCTTCTCTCTCTATTCTGGGGGGATATCTTCTATTGGTGTAGGTTTTTATTTTCCTAGTGGGTTAATTTATTTTCCCTTAGTCCTAGGTTTTTCATACACTTTTATTAAGCTTGTTTAGGATAATCCACTTCTGGATACAAATTTCATCTTGGTTTTGGCCCCATTTGTTGGTAGAGTAAGAAGTAGCATGCTATTGCTCTCTCTTTGACTGAGGCTGAGTATTGAGGAGTTGTTAATGCCACTACCAAGGCTATTTGGCTTCAAAATAATCTGATTGAGTTTGGCTTCACCATCACATGACTCACAGTTCTCCATTATGAAAATCAGAGTGCCATCCAGATCTTGAAAAACCTAGTTCAACATCAGCGGACCAAACACATCGAGATCCATATGCACTACAACAGGGATTTGATACAGGAGCAGGTCATTGATTTGCAATATTATCCTACAATAGAGCATGTTGCAGGTATCTTCACCAAACCCTTCACTGAAAGTAAGTATCACTAGTTGCGAGCTCTCTTGAGGGTGCAGGATGTTTCTTCAGGGGGGGTCACTTGACCTTCTTCATTATCTCTTATGGGGGGGAATTTTTCCTCTCTCAAGGTTTTGTCCTTCTCATCTTTTTGAGAGTAGTTTCTTGTTTTTCCTCTCTTTTGGGGAGGATTTTTTTCCCACTGTGTTTTCTCCTTTTCCTTTTTTGTGAGGGATTGCATTGCATTTGTACATGGGTACCTAACATGGCCTCATAGCCGAGACCCATCTTTGAGTCATTTGCACAATAATATTTCCCCTAAGTTGCACTTAAGGGGGGGGTTGGTGTGAATAAATTTCTTGCACCTAGTTAATTCACTTGCTAGGGACTTAGGGGACATATTCACATGTTAAGTTTGTGTAGGTCCTAGGATTCTTTCTAGAAGGTGTTAGTTGTCATTAGTTGTTATCTTATCTTTTGACTTGTAACACATGTGACCTAGGTAGTTGTGATAAGTTACAGTCTCATGTCATAAGATTAAGACACTTGTCATAATCTTATGACATATTAGGTCTCACCTTGGCTATATAACCAAGGGTCTCTCTCACATTTTACATTGATTGATTCTTTTTGCATTCATTGATAGGAATACAATTTATTCTTTTCGTATTGATCTTTTGAGTATTTTGTGATTTCCATAGGCCTTTAGATCTTGGGTGGCTATCTCCATAGCTAAATATTACATGGTATCAGAGTTCCTTCTTCATCAGCTTATGGATATGTTTCTTCCTAATGGAATATGTTTTGCTTGCAGACATTGGATCATCTTTTGTTTTCAGGCATTCTTCATCGACTTTGGAGCTTCTCCATTATGGGGGGGTCATTGATTGTATATACATGATGGATGTAGTCCTTGCGAGGTATCATTAAGTCCTTCATACATCATGTTTGTTTTGTTTTGTTTTTTCTCTCTTTTAGATTAGAGAGGAGTTTTGTCCCATTGGGTTTTCTCCGTTTGTGAGAGATTGATTGCATTGTATTGCATTTCATTTGCATTTGTAAATGGGTACCTAACATGGCCTAGTAGTCAGGACCCATAGTCATAGTCTTTGCATAGTTTGTATAATAAGCTTCTCCCTAAGTTGCACTTAAGGGGGGGTGTTGGTGTGAATTAATGTCTAATACCTAGCTAATGCATTCACTAGGTAATTAGGGTACATATTCACATGTTAAGTTTACTTAGGATAAAAGATTCTTTCTAGAAGTCTTAGTTGACTTTTCTAGAACTTATCTTATCTAGCTAGTAATGCTTGATCCCTAGGTAGTTAGTTTGTTAGTTGTCACATGTTATAGGATTAAGACACTTGTCATGATCTTGTCTAATCCTATCTCTCTACGTTGCCTTTATAAGAAAGGCATCTCGTGTACATTTGCATTCAAGCATATTCAACCATTATTCGATATTGCATTGTTGAAGCAATATTTCTTGCCAATCTCTCTCTTGTGGAAGATATTTTGGTCTAGCAACTGTTCTTGGGGGTGTTGGGGAGTCACTATTAACTCCCACACCATTCACTCTTGGGTGAATAAGTCCCAAGAGGACACTTAGCATAGGCTTTTTATCATAGGAACACATAAAATCAAGCCCTTTTCAGAGCTACAATTGCTTTCTAGATTTTGTCAGATTAAGGTTTAATTTAGAGGTTTCATGTTTTACATTGCATCAGTGCATTCATTTAGTATTTTTCATTCATCTCCAAAAGTGCATTTCAGGTTGATTTACCCCATCCTAAGTCATAAGAAAAACAACAAGATCTCCACAAAGGTTGACTCACCTAAGGGTTGAAAGTAAATGTTTCCCTAAGGGATCTCTTTTTCCTAATGAAATAATGAAAATAGGTGCATCATACCCTATTTTTCTATCACTATTGATTCACCCACACACATACATTTTCCCTACATTTCATTTTGGTGAACCTGAACTTATACATCAAAAAATTTCATTTTGGAGTCCATTTGCATTGCATTAGTTTGCATCTCATTTAGGTTTGTTAACATTGCATTAGTTTGCATCTCATTTAGGGTTTTAGGTTTTCATTTTGCATCCTTAAAAATCTAAAAAATTCAAAAATTTGCATGCATATTACATTAATTTTGCATAGTACTTGGATATTAGTGTGTTTTCAATCATTCATATTCAAAAATTGAGTCAAAATTGTATTTCAAAAATTTTCATATTGTTCATCATTTGTGATTCATTCCATTTGCATTTAGACATCAAAATCTAGAAAAATTAGTCACTAAAAGTATAGTTTATAGTCTGAAACATGAAACCCTAGCATTGAACTTCAAACTCTAATTTAAATATTTGCAACCCCTATGTTAGGAGCCATTATCCCTAGGGAAAACATGTCCCTGTACAGGCGGTGTTTTAAACTTTTGGACAGTGATTTATCTTTGTTTACTTCTTTCTGATTTGCTGTTAAATCTAGGTTTTAGTTTCAAAAATCAAAAAAATCTGTCATTGTTTGCATTAGCTTCAATTGACTGAATTGAGTGCATTGTTTGAAAATCAAAATTAGCATTAAAAGACACCATTTTTAGGTTTTTGCATAGCATAATCAATAAATTATCTTGTTTAAAATCTAAAAATTGCTCTCTTTTTACATACTTGCATTACACTTCATATTCTAGGGTGTTTGATTGCATTTATCTAGAGCCTATTCTCCATTGTGGGTGCACTTAGGTTTGGTGAAACTTGTATGAGCTTTACAACCTAGTATCCTATTACAAATATTATAGTGAGATGTAGTTCAAGACTCATGCCATCCCATGCTACCACACTCGTTGTGGATCTTGAGTTTTCCATCTTTCACTCATAGTGTTGATACTAGTCAACCCACTATGGACTGTAACTTTGATACCTCATTTTCCAAGACCACCCTACCCACAACCAATGTGACTGATGTTGACACAATGGTTTCTAATGTTCCTCAAGAAGAACTAAAATAAATGGATGAAGATTTGGAGAAATTACAAAAATTTGAGTTTTGAATACATTGTTGGTACTACAATTTCTGTCATAGATAACATGAGGAAAATGCTTGATAATGAAAAAGGAATAGAGATTGTGTGTAGCCTAGCTCATATTATTGATAAACATGTCCCTACAATGACTAGTTGTGCTTAAACTTCGAGGTTCACTCAAAGTCAAGGTGGAAATCTAATTCCTCCTTCCACAACTATGACCTCTATTTCCACATACACTAATCCAACTAGTACAACTAAACAACCTAATAGCAATGTTAATACTACCTTAGGTATTTGAAACATAGAAAAATGGGTTAGGGTTCAAAATTTTTATACTAAATTTGAAATGTTTCACCAAACTTACTATAAATAGAAAGGGAAAAATGAGTGTAATGAACCCACCTATTCTTCAATTTCATTCATGAAATGAGATCCCTCTAGTCAAAACCCACTTTCAACCCTTAAGTAAGTGAATTCTTTGAGGAATCTTGCAATTTCCCTTTTGTGTTAGGACAGGGTTCTAGATCAAACAACACTTTAGGGAGAAAGATTAAAAATAGCAAATCAACTCCAAAATGCAATCTATCACTTGGATTTAGTATATTAAACATAAAATTGAAGGAACCTACAAAGTTTTTGGCAGATCTAGAAGGGATAAATTTTGTGTGCCTCTCACCAAATGGTGTTTTCAAAATCTGTCTAAGGACTCATTCACCCTATGGTGAATGGGTCCTTTGTAGGGCTCTCCAAAATTTGTTTCTAGGTCCTCTGCTCTTGTTTCTGCACTTCCAGATTCCCAATTTTCATAGTCAAACAGTCAGAAATAAATCCAAGATCTACGTTTTCGTGAGATGACAATAAAGGTGACAACTTTGATAATTTTGTAATTTTGTAACTTTGAGATCTTCAACTTTTCTTCAACCTACAAATCTGCAACACACAAAGAGAAGGGGAAAATGTTTGTTTTTGGTGAATGGGGGTTTACCTTAGTAAAACCTCATTTTGGTAATTAAACCTTGAAATGAAATGAAACAACATGAAAGGAATGATGAATGAACAACTCAATGTCACAACTCACCAAACCCTTGACTGAACCTTAGAATGTAGATCTACAACTTGCAAGAAATGGTTCAATGGATGTGGATCTTGAACCTTGAAAATTGACTTGAAATGATGCTTTGAATACTTGAATGGATCATGAAACCTACATCATCATATTAGCTCCAATAACATGCATGATGCAAGAATACTTTGATGTGGCAATTGGATCTTGATTTCTGTAATAATTCTTCAATAAACCTACTCTTGAATTCCTTGAATTTCTCTTGAAATGATCTTGTGAAAATTCTCTTAAGATAACTTGAAATTGCTAGGTGAAACATAGTGAAATAACCTTATATTTATAGGTATTTAACATTAATTTCCCAAAATTCAAATAACACAAGCCGACATGTGAATATGGATTTGGAATTGCTAAAATACCACCAAAAACATATTTTAAATATAGGTCCTAGGTCTAAGTGAGGACACATTCGCCCATGGGCGAATGGGTCCTAGGTCACTCACCTAGGACACACATTGCTCAATGAGAAGTGTTATGTTTACGAATTAATGAATATCTAATTTCCTCTTCATAAAATGTAATTAATTAGGCTTGGATTTGAGTTAAAGGTGACAATTAAGGTAAATTAAGCTCAATTAATTAAAGGATCCCTAGATAAGTGTGAAAGTGTAAAGGGGTACACTTTACAACACTAAAAATAAGGCACAATTAAGTCTATTTTAATTAATGGGGCCCTAAAATTATTGTGAATATGTAAAATACATATTACAACACTAAATTAAGGCATAATTAAGTTCATTTTATTATTAGTTCCAAATTAGGTGTGAAAATGTAAAGGGGTGCATTTTTCTACATTACAGTATTTCCACTAGGAATCCCTTTAGCTTTGTGCATTCAAATCTCATATCTCCTAATCCATCTCCCCTCACAAACTTACAATTCACTTTCCCTCCAAATACATATACACCTCCACCTTATTCACCTTCATCTCACAACACAAATAATGATCTCGTCCTTAACCAACTCTTACAAAATGTTTAATTGTCACATTGAACCAAAGTCAAAATGACCAACCTTCACAATATGTGAAAAGAAACCCTTTATCCTTGGAGACATTGATATCACAAATGCCACAAGGCATAAAGATTCCTAAATTTGAGAAATACAGTGGCAAAGGAGACCCTAGTAACCATGTCTTGGCATGCACTGCCTTATGTAGTGACTTCATTTTTAGGATAAACTCTTAGCTAAACTTTTCCCTAGATCCTTGAAAGACACTGCCTTGGAGTGGTTATGATCTTTACCAAATAACTCAATTAGTTCATTCAATGAAATTTTTGACTCCTTTCTTAACCATTTCCAAGTGCACATGGGTCCCAAGATGACTCAGTTGACTTAATGCAATGTAAGAAAAACAAAGATGAAAAGGTCACAGATTTCATAGCATGATACCAATTACTTTACTCACAAATCAACATCAAGATTCATAATGTTGACCTTCAAAGAATGTTCATTGTGAATTTTCAAACCAATATTCAAGCTAAACTTGAGATGTTGAAGTTTCCCTCCTTTACACACTTGTGCACGACCCTTCATGATTATCAAAATTCAATTAGTCATCGTGAAGCAAAAATTCCTTCTAACCACCCTGAGAAGTATGAAGTCATGCCCCATAGCAATTTCCAACCTTTCAAGAAGCAAAATAAGGGCTTTCTACAAATAAATACACCTCAAACAAGTCAACATGATAACACCCAAGTGGTTTCTATTTAAATGACAAATCCATATCTATTTAGGGAGGGGATTAGACAATTTACCCCTTTACTCGATACCCTTCACTCCATCATGTTGCAACTTATAAGTAAGAACTTAGTTACCTTACTTCCTATTAGATCCATTGATACAACTAAGCCCTTACCTCCAAAATTTAACTCAAATGCCTTTTGCCATTATCACTAAAAAAATGGTCACAATAGAGAACAGTGTAAGTGTCTTAAACATATTGTGCAAGACCTCATTGATTCTAATCACATCTAGATTGGTGGTGTTAATGATCAAGGAAACAAGTTTTTTGCCCCACCTAACCAAAATTTGCAAATATTTACCAACCCCATGCTAAATCATAATATATCCTTTGTGAAAGCTACTAATGCCAAGAATGATGTGATGAATGTTGACAAACTTGAAGATACAAATAATGACAATATAAATGAAAATGAAGGAGACTTAGAACATGTAGTTGGATTCATTGATGTTCAACCTCGTAAGGGCCAAATCAAAATGCCCCTTGACATTGATTTCTCACAAAATGACATAATTAGACATGCACCTGATGATCCTCTTTACATCATTAGACGAATCAATGACAAGCCTACTAATGGGATATTAATTGATCCTGTGTGTAGAGAATTTGATCACCGAGGAATTCTTATTTGTGCATGAACTTTATCAAGATTCTTATGAACAACCAAAAACATGGATCAAAATGCATAATGTTTTTTCTTGCTCTATGATAGGTTTGATCACTCTTCCTTTACATGTTGGACCAAAAAATTGAATGTCTCATTCTCCATCATTTCATCGTCGAACCAATTCCATGTGAAGCTTGGTTACCCATGGCTACAATCCATGTATATCGTCCAATTGGTAGTGCATAAATGCTTAAAGTTTCCATTTGAAAATGATATATTTATTGTGCACCATAGTGGCTTTTACCTGTGTCTTCTCGTGGAAATTTCTCATTGAATTTATTTTAGCTTGAACCTATGGAACCTATTAAGTCTTGTGAAGACTTCTTTTTCAAATCTTATCAAAAGTTCAAGGAAAAGTGCATAGTAGAATTACCCCTTAGCAACATGCCTCATCCCATGATTAAGCCTCCTATCATTGATGAAACCATGATTGAACCCAAAGCTCTTCCAAGTAACCAAGACCAATCCATGACAAATCATTTGCCTATCTCCTATAAAATACCTTAAGAGATAACCAAATAAGTCCTATCGTCCCTCCTAAAATCAAACAAGTTTATAGAGCTAAAGATAAAGTGGTTGAACAACCTTCCATGGTTCCTTTCATTCCTCCCTCATAGGAAGAAAATAAACCTATGGTTGATAAACCCACTCCTACACAATCACAACTTGAAAACTATACAAAGAGAAATAGAAATGCTAAAGATGTAGGCATAGACGTCGTGCTATTGCTCATAGAATAAAAGAAGAGAATAAAATAGAAAAACAAGATCAACCACCAATTGAAATAAATATGATGATCCTAAACCTTCACAACAACAAAAACAATAAGAAACTTGTATGGATATTTTCATTAGGCCTCTTGTTATGATTAACTTGGATGATGATGATGAGATTACTAAGATTAATGAGGAAGTGCATAATTGGCTAAATTTATTATTTTCCTCTTCCATGAGTTTAAATGATAACAACCGTGATGGACCTCCTATAAAGAGTGACTCATCACACGTTGAACCTGGTGATGCTCCTAGTACAACACTTGTTGTTGTCCCTTTGGCTAGTTATCCGCCTTTTGCATATGATGAACAAGACTGGGATGTGGATGGCCTACTATAGGTTCAATCACATGTGCCATACCAGTATTGTCTCTTCTTTGTGTTCTTTGTGATTACATGTGTGTAATCTAATCCCCCATATTTTCTTGCTTGGTGTGTCTCTATATGTTTGTGAGCTTACTTTGGATGACCCTTGTCACTCTATTGGTGCAAGGATACAAAGGAAACAAATTTGTTGTGACATTCTTCTATTTGTATCTACATTCTTATATTTGTCATAATCTTTTGTCTCATGTTTTCCTTTTGGGGATGATGCAAGGTGTCGAGACATTTAGGTCTCTTCCATGTTGACCCAAAAGTTCTCCTTTGTTCTCTCTCTCTCTATGTGTCATTATTCCTTTGTGCTCATTGTTTCATGATTCATTTGGGGAATGATGATAGTTCTGAGCTCGATTATATCATTGCAACAATGACAGACGCTGACCCCAAATCCATGGATCCCTTATGTGTTATCTTAGGATTGCATATAAGGGGAAACCATCCCTTTCATGACATATCTCTATCTTGGAAACATATTTTTACATAGGGATTTCCAAATAAAATTCTCATGTATTGGCATTTATTGTTTTCTACTTTAAAGTAATTGCTCATAGCATGGTGTTTAGCAATTTCTTTAAAGGGGCCATACACATCCTCACTCATTGTTTACTTCAAAGTGTGGTCTTCTTACTTCACATGATGTGTCTTCTTGGTGGTGTCATTGGGTCTGATGTCCTTCAAGATTGTGACCTTTCTGAGCATATGACATTCCTCTTAGTGGTGATGCTATAGATCGCATGCCCTAAGTTGTGAGTCTTGTATCCTCGACTAGTCCTCTCTTGGATACATTAGGCATGATGTTCCCTAAGGTGAGACCTTTCATGAACTAAGAAAAACCAATTTGAATATCCTATTGCATGTATCAAGGCCACCAAGCATAATACAACTTGCTTGCTAGTAGAGCCTTTCTCATGAGTGCCTAGCATAATGTAGCTTGCTAGCCTTGTGACCATTTCTGTGAAACCTTATCAAAGTTATCAGGAGGTATAACTTTGGTATAGTTAGTACAATAGGAGCCTATACCTAGCATGACTTCCCATTATCCACTTTTTGGGGCTCCCCTAGTGGACAACGGATTTCACTAGCCCATGTGAGCACATTCTATTTTCATAGTGGACAATGAGTTTCCACTTGTGAAAGTTTTTAGACAAACAACCAAGGCTTGATCCATAGTGATTGGACAAACAGTTGAGGCTTGATCCACCCTTCTCTCCCTTCTTCTCTCTAACTTTGGAATTGTATACTTGTGTATCTTGTCTTGTTGTTGCATATTTAACATAGGAATGTGTCTCTTTGTGCCTTTGTTGGTTTGTCATGAGATCTTAGATCTTGGGGGCTTGATCATCCTCCTTGACCTTTGTTGTCTTATCTTTCCAATAGTTGTACAATTATACCTCTCTCGATGCTTGTTTGACTAATTTAGTGCGATTTTGAGTGTAGGGATCATCCTCTCACTAAAGTGGGGGCTAAATGTGGTGTTGGAAACTGTACTCCTTTACATTTTCACACTATGTTTGGGTCCCTTAATAAACTGTACTTAATTAAGCCTCTAATTGGCCTTATTTTGCATCTACAAGCCCAATTAATTGTAATTTCTGAAAGGGGAATTATGATTTAATTAATGCAATTATCATTTTAACACCCTAAAATGAATAGGTCCTAGCAATTTAGGTTAGGAGGGCGAATGGGTCCCATTTAGTTTCTTAATTCAAATTTTAAATTATTTTTTGGCGGCCTTTTTATGATCTCATATTCAAATTCAAATGTCGGATTGTAACGTTTAATTTTTGGGAAATTAGAAAATTGTCTATAAAAGTAAGGTCTTTTTATCAATTCAAATCCTAGGAAATTCATGAGAGAAAAAGTATACCAAAGATTATTGTCAAAGGTGTTTAAGAGAAAATCTCTCAAGAATTTATTGCAACAATCAAGATCTCAAGAATCATGTCAAAGTTGCCAAGCATAATGCATATTTTTGGAGCTAACATTGTGTTGTAGGTTTCAAGAATTCAAGTCAAATTTCAAGCATCAAGATCAACATCCAATCAATCCCTTTCATGCAAGATCAAGACCTCAGAGAGATCTACTAAGTTTCAGTCCTTCAAGGATTTCAAATCAAGGGTTTCATGAGTTGCAACATAAAAAAATTTCATTCATAATTCCTTTCATGTTTCATTGTTTCAATTCAAGGTTTAATTACCAAAATGGGGTTTGACCAAAGCAAACCCCCATTCACCAAAAATAAGCAAATTTTCCCTCTTGTGTATTTTGTAGATCTTAGGTTGAAGAAGGATTGAAGATCTATTTAAGGAGAAAATTTGTAAAAGTTGTAAAAGTTGTCATCAAGCCACATAAACTCACTTTCAGAATTTAATTCCTAATTTCCGACTTTGAAACCCAAAGGAATCAAGAGTGCATACAAAGGACTAGAGGATTGTGAAAGCAATTTTTCAACCCCTATAGCAAGACCCATTCACCCTTGGGAAAATGAGTCCCATGAGGACACTAAACATAGGCTTTTTATCATAGGTGCATAAAATCAAACCCTTCTCAAATCTACAATTGCTTTATGGATTCTATCAGATTAAGGTTTAATTTAGAGGTTTCATGTGTTACATTACATCATTGCATTCATTTAGTATTTTTCATTCATCTCCCAAAAGTGCATTTTAGGCCGATTTACCTTGTCCAAGTCATAAGGAAAACAACAAGATCTCTCACCTAAGGGTTGAAATTCAATCTTGGCTCAGAGGATCTCTTGTTCCTAATGAAATAAGGAAAATAGGTGCATCATACCCCCTTTTTCTATCATTATTGATTCACCCATACACATACATTTTCCCTACGTTTCGTATGGATATCAACCTCCTTCCATCACATCATCATTGAAGGTGTCACCAAGAGTTCAGGTTGTGGAGGACCACATGCTTCATCAAAAACAAGTAATTTCAGGACTCACTTAGAGAATATAGTCATGGCAAAAAATTGAATGAAGTAACAAATGAACCAACACCATAGTGAAAGAAGTTTTGAAGTTGGGGATTGAGTTTTCTTGAGATTGCAAATTTACAAGAATTTTTTTTGAAGCAACAAACAAAGAAAAACAAGTTGTCCCAAAAATATTATGACCCATACCAAATCATGCAAAATATTGGTATTGTTGCCTATAAGCTTGAATTATTGTCAACAACAAAGATTCATCTATTTTTTTATGTTTCTTGTTTGAAGAAGGTAATTGGTCATAATATCCCTACTCAAAAAATATTACCAAATCTTGATGAAGAGGGGACAATCATATTAGAACCAGAGTTCATTTCATATGTGCACAAAGAATCTAAAGACTAGAACACTCACTAAGTATCTTATTCAATAGAAGAATTTACTAGTTGAGGATATCACATGGGAGAATGATGAGTTCATTTAGAAGCATTCATACTTGATTGGCATTGAGGACAATGCTTCTCTAAAGAAGGGGGGCATTCTCATTTTCCTTATATAAACTTAATTAATAAATAAATAGAATTGGATAAGAATATTGGTTGATTACCTTATGATTGTTTGATTATGGATAAATGTGTTTTTAAATTAGATATTATTTTAAATGCTTGAACTTGAAATTAAAGTTGAAATGAAATGGAAATAATTATCATGTTGTGATTATGAGTTTAATTTCTTGTATGTGCTTTGGCTATGGTTTTTAAGGAATAACCTATTGATGTGTGACTAAGTGCAAGTACATGTTGAAGGAACATGGTTGAGGTAGGGGTATCCTAGCCGCTTGATAAATGAATAGTAGGATGGAGTCCTGAAGCATTCACACGCGCATGTAGTAGCATTCATAATTGCATTGTGTATGATGTGATTGTAGTGTGATAATGTGGTTATGTTATTATTTTATGAGTAATGATTACACTTTATAGATATTTTGTTGAGTAAGTTAAATTATTATGGAAATTAAAAAATATTCCTTATAATTATTTTTATTTCAAAAAGTATATTGAATGTTTGGGAAAAGTAAAATATTTTATTTCTTTATTTTTGATAATATAAGCCGCATTACATGGTTTGGTACCCTTAACACAAGGGGCCACAAGGGCCAAAGTTCAGATCAAAAACATAAACTAGTAACAAAAAAATATCTAGTACAGAGACAACTAAACAATAGCAAAAAGATAACCCACCTGATAAAAAACCATCACCTAGCTATTCCCACCCACTCCTCCATGAGGAGATTCAACACATCATCCCCAACCTAGTTGTTGCTGGCATCAACCTCAACAAATTTATTTTTTACCTCCTCTTTAAGCACTATTGAGTAGCAACAAATTGGTGGATGATTTTGATCATGAAACGAGTCAACCTTATGAACTTTATTTCCAATTTAGCGACACGAGTAGCCAGGTTGTTGGGGTCTTCATCTTTGGAATCTTTCACTCTGATAGTCCCCTTCACTTGAGTCTGATGATTAGAGGAATCTGGTGTGGATTCCTCCCTGATCATCCTATTTAACACATGGACGAGACTTGGCCCTTCAACATGCTCTTCAGTCTCTTCCACGGTGTCCTACTTGCTCTCCTCTTGGCCTTCATCCCAGCTCGAATTGTTGGAAATATCATCAACCTTGTTGGAATATGGCTTCTGGTGTTGTCATTGATGGCAACCTAAGTCATTGATCCAATCCACATGTCATAATTTGTTCATACCATAAGACAGAGTGAAGAACAGGGTATCTGGCTAAAGTTGAGTTTGTTGATCCATATGCATTACCAGTCTATCAGTCTTGGTTGTGGATCTCAGGGAAGGTCGTTGAATATCTGGAATATATTATTCTCAAGTTTTGTGTTGTCGTATCAAGTGGTGTATGAGTTAGGAGATTCGGTCATTCAATTTTCTATTCATCAGTATATGAAGGCCGACTAAGTGAATGTGCGTGTTGTGGATGTTTAAGGCAAAATTGTTTAAGGTATTTTTTTGTTGGAGATTTTGTTTTGGGTCCTCACTATGTTGTGGCTGACTTTGGTGGATGCACATTAAATTTTTTTCATGATTTGAGCTGACAGTTGGAAAATATTTTCTATTTTATTGAAGCTGACTTATAGCGATGTAATTTCCTTTAGCAAATATATATATGAGATCGGTTAATTCATTTTAGAGAGTGTATGTGTGAGTTCAAGGTGTGTTGATGTATGTTGTGAATATCAGAAGAGTAGATGAGAGATTATGCACAATTTCACTTGTGCAGAAGAAGTTTTTGTGAAGTGAATTGAGGTAAAACATAGCGAAGTGCATAATCTGATAGATGGTCTAGAATCTGATCTATGAGCTTAACTGAAACTGTAACCAGACATTTGTAGATGCTATCTTCTCAGTTCAACCCTTTGGTGTAATCCAAATCTTTTGTAAGGCAGTGAGCCTTCCTAATTTTGAGCAGTGAGCTCTAGGTAGTGTGCCTGAATGCAAGTGCATTCCCATTTTGTAAAATACTTATATTTGAGTACTCAAATTGTAGATTGACCTCCACCATGGTTTTTCCCCTAATAGTGTTTCCACATAAAAATCCTTGTGTTATGGTGTTATGGATGATTGCTTTATGTGTTCGCATATTTTTCTTGATTGAATGTTATAAGTGGTTTAAGGATCAGTTTGATAAAGTTAATTATTATTGAACACTGATTCACCCCCCCTCTCAGTGTTCCCTGATTCCAACAATTGGTATCAAAGCTAAGTTCCTCGGAAGAAGTTTAACAACTTGAGGTGGATCTTGGAATGTAATGGATTTTGGTAGTCTTCAGCGGCAACTTGTGGTGGCACTTGATGATCTTGATCAGTCTAAAGCAGAAGTCCAAGAATTGAAAGGAAATATTAAGGATGCTGAGAAATTCATTCAAAAGTTGGATCAGATTATTAAATCCAGGGAGAATAGAAAGGATCTATGTGATCAAATTAAGAAAAAAGAGAGTGAAAATATGGATGACGATCACTTGAATCAAACCTTGAAGGAAATAATTGAAGAATGTGAAAAGCTTTCTAGAGACAATGCTACCCTAAAGCATGAGATGGAATCTATGGTGATGAAGTTGACTAAGGAAATTGAAGAAAGAAAGAAGAATGAGGAGAAACTTGCCCAATCCCTAAAAGAGAGATTTGATGAATGCAACAAAATTAATGGAGAATTCATTCGATTGGAAATTGAACTGCAACAATCCAGAGACAATGAACAAGAGCTTGAAAGACAGATGGTTATTCTCAGAGATGAACTTGCTACTGCAAATCAATATAAGGAAAAGTTCAAAATTAGCTCAGTTAAGCTTGATGAGATGACTCAAGGACAGAAGAATGGAAATGACAAGCGAGGTCTTGGATATGAAAAAGGAGAAAGTTCTAGATCTGGACAAAGGAATTTCAGGCAAGGAAATCTGATGAGCAAAGCAAAGAGACATCCGGTAAGACAACCTAATGCTCAAAAGTTTAATGGATACTATTTTTCTTGCAATAAATTTGGTCGTATGGTTGCTCAGTGTAGAAGTAAAATGAAATCAAGAGATTCATCATTTTTTGATCAGTGTTTCAATTGAAATAAGTTTGGTCATAAGTCAAATGAATGCAAAAGTATGTCAAATAGGGGTAAGTGCACCAAGATGGTTCCCAAAAAGGGGGCTTAAGTGGCCACTTTTTTTCTGAAATCGAGAAATGCTGACCTTGGACGTGAAATTGAGGATAGCTACACTCAAAATTTTGAGATGGACCAAAAACAAGGATTGAAGTGCTCCGAGTTTAATTTTTAAACTACTAATTTATTTTGAAAATGGTTGAGATTAAGGGGTTCAAAAGAGGGATGTACACAAATTGGTGTTGTTTTTGTCAGAAAAACATAACATAGCAACTCTTGTACGACCTAAGCACGGTGAACTTTTTTGTAGTATTTTTAAAATCACTATAGTTAGAAGTTAGCTAACAACATCTAGTTGATGCATAATTTTTCTGATAATTTTTTAATGAATATTTTTTTTTTACTAATTTTCTAAGTGGGCACTTCCTGAAAAGCAGAATTTTGGCCGTGCTCCCCCTACAAATTTTGGAAAATAATTTTTTTTTTCTTTTTTCTTTTTTAAATTTGTAGAATGGAGTCTAGTTTCTAAAAATGTAATTTATTTGAAAATTTGATGAACAGTTAATTTATAACAAAAAAAACACCAAACACTGCTTTTTAGCAAAAAACAGACATACAAACAAAAGAAATTATGGATGAAAGGCTTAAAATTGTCAAAAAGTGAAAAAAATTACATTGTTGGATAGCTAAGAGAGAACCTAACATTACCCATGTGTTTGATTTTGTCGATATTGAACTAGATGCAATCTTGATGGTGAGCACAAACCTGATTATGTGAAAAATTGTAGAATTTGCAAAAACACGTCTTTGGCCTTGTTGGGAATACCCTCCAAGCCTTTGGGTTGGTATCCTAAGGAAAATAATTTTACTTTTTTCTTTGTTTTTAATGCAAAATAACATGAGCGTGTTTTTTAAAACTTTTTTTCAAAAGTGGCCACAAATTGGTACCCAACTTCATGCACCCGCCCATAGCTCTATTGATAGAAGAAATGTAAAATGTTATACCTGTGGAAGATTTGGGCATATTGCTAATCAGTGCAGATCGAGAATAAATCAATGGAATGACTGGTCTGGACAAGGAAATATTGTGTGTTACAATTGCAACAAATATGGTCACATTGCAAGATTTTGCAGAAACAAAAATATGGATAGAAGAGTTCTAGCATACAAAGGAAAAAATGTGCAGAAAGATGATAAGGGTAAAGGAAAAGTGAATGTGGATGAAATAAGAGATCAGATGAAGAAGACATGGGTGAAGAAGAGTCCCTCTATTGCAGAGAATGAGCCCACACTAGAACCTGCTTCTGGTAATTCCTCCAGGAATTAGTTTTAGGCCTTTGGCCTAGGGGGATGTCAAGAAAAACCTTCAAACCCCCTGTTGGTAATTGACACTGAGATGTGGATGTGTGTAGTGGTTGCGTTGATGATCTATAGATGCTATGGAATCAGTTGGAAAGGATATTGTGCTGAGTTGAAGGTCCGCATAAGTTTTCATGTTTGATGTCTGAGAAAATAGGGCATCTGAATAAGTTAGGGAAAAAGCATTTATTACAAAAAACGTTAGGTGAGCGAGTTATAAAAAGGGAAGTTGAAACCCTCATTTTCCACTTTGCATCAAAGAGACGAAGAAGGAGATCACTCTGCACCAAAACCCTAATCCATCAGGTACTCCATTCATATTGAGAAATTTCAAGTCTAATTTGTTTTGCGATTGAAGAACTTGTTTATGTACAGAAGGGAAAATGGAATGAATCAAAGGAATGATAAATCTAGATTATTTTAGCAATAAAAATATTAGAGCTGAAAGAAACATGTTGTCACACAATGAATTGGAATGGCTAAAAGGAGCAAAACACAAAATTTTGGATATTTGGAATGAATTGCCCTATTTCAAGAATGTAGAAGTCATTGAGTTTATTCTAAACATATTGAATGATGATATTCTAACTTTGGATAAAACCTACCATATCTTGAAAGAAGTGATTGTAGTAGTAACTGGGTTATGCAAAGTTAGGGATGTGCCAAGAAAAAAATCAATTTGAAATAAGTTGAAACCCTAGCTAGAGTTACTAGAGATCAAAGGGCATTGATAATCTCCACAATTAAAGATTCAGTAACTAGGTACATTCTGCATGGAGTATCCTATAAAATCATTTTTTAGAAATAGAGAAGGTGCAACTTCAGTAGGTGCTATCTACATTTCACACAAGATGATAATGGAAGATGGGGATTTTGAGCTTTGTGGGTTACTAAAAGATCAATTGACGGAGAACGTGCAATTGACAAAGAAGACAAGTTACCCTTTTAGGTTTGGTACTTTGGTTATATGTATTGTGATGTATTTTATGAATTGTTTTCCCCTGAAAAACAATGTAATATGGGAAGAGAGTGAACCAGTTTACAAGAAAATTTACATTTACTCTAACAATTTGGAAAATTGTGATCAAGAATATGAAAGTTTCTTCAAAGGTTTGCTAGGAAATTTTGGTTTAAGTGGTATTTCCATTCCAGTAAGGTCACTTGAAGTTGGTTCCTCCTCCAGTGAGATGGAAAGAAAGAAGAAAAGAGCAAAAGAAATTGCTCCTCCAACATGCAAAACCCCAAGAGTTGAAGGGAAAGGAAAAGAACAAGTAATTGTGGACATACCGGATGAGGAATCTGATAAGGAATATGAGGAAACCCAAGGAAGAGAACTAGAAACTAGTGTACCATAACAAGAGAAGGCAATGTTAGAAGGAAGTGAAGGAGCAAGTGATTTAACCAAAGAAAAGCTAATGCAACTTATTCATGAGGAAGATGGAATACAAAAAATTGGGAACATATGGTCTATCAGACCTTCATATGAGCAGGACATGATCTTAAGTGTACTAAGTGCTCATCTTGTGCATAATCATATCAAATTGGAGTGTTTGCAGAATACGTTGCCAAAAGAAATGATTGAATGCATCAAGGAAGTCATGGACTCTGAGTCTCAAAATAAGGAAGAAGGAGAAATAATTCTACATTTGAAAAAGTAGTACAAATTGTCACTCACTAAACTGAAAAAGCACATGAATCAATTAAGGCAATGCATAATCACAACAAACAACATTTATAACTATTGTCTTCGATGGCCTTATGCAATCAAAAAGTACAAAGAGAAGCTGGAACAAATTGAAACAAAGTTGAACAGTATTGGTCAAAATTTCAACATGTCTCAAGATGTTGATAGTGCAATTAGGAAAAGGATTTAGGAATTATAGGCAGAGCATACAAATGTTCAGAACTCTAGGGACAAAATTGCTGACACCTTTTGGAAAGTGAAGGACATAACCGAATGCAGGTTGGAAAATTTGATTGAAATACTGAGGAAAGGAGAGAAATTAGAAGAATCCTTCACCATTTCAGAATCTATCATCAAGATTATCAACCAGACATCTGAAAACAACAACATGATCATAATCACTCGGATTGCAGTGGAAGCATGGGAGAAGTTTCTTCTGGAGATGAAGGAAAAGTACAAAATAATCTTCAAATAATAGTTGTATTCCTTCAGTTTTTGAATAAGTAAGTTTTTGGTTACACTTCATAGGGGGAGAGAGAGAGAAATATATTTTTGTCATTGATGTCAAAGGGGGAGAGAGAGTAGTGAAAAATGCCTTATCAAACTTAGGGGGAGTTTTGTTAGAAGTTTTGGATTTTTGAAGTTTTGTTGGTTCCGACACTTAGTCATTTTTCACTAAGTGTTGCCTTCAATGCCAAAGGGGGAGATTGTTGGCATATGGCTTATGGTGTTGTCATTGATGGCAACCTAAGTCATTGATCCGGTCCACATGTCAGAATTTGTTCATACCGGAAGATAGAGTGAAGAACAGGGTATCCGACTAAAGTTGAGTTTGTCGATCCATATGCATTACCAGTCTATCAGTCTTGGTTGTGGATCTCAAGGAAGGTCATTGAATATCAAGAATATCTTATTCTTGATTTTTGTGCTATCGCATCAAGTGGTGTACAAGTTAGGAGATTCGGTCATTCAATTTTCTGTTCATCAGTATATGAAGGATAACTAAGTGAATGTGCGTGTTGCAGATGTTTAAGGAGAAATTATTTAAGTTATTTTTGTGTTGGAGATTTTGTTTTGGGTCCTCACTATGTTGTGGCTGACTTTGGTGGATGTGCATTAAATGTTGTTCATGATTTGAGCCGACAGTTGGAAAATATTTTCTATTTTATTGAAGCCAACTTATACCGATGTAATTTCTTGTAGTGGATATATATATGAGATTGGTTAATTCATTTTAGAGAGTGTATGTGCGAGTTCGAGGTGTGTTGATGTATGTTGCAAATATCATAAGAGAAGATGAGTGATTATGCACAGTTTCACTTGTGCAAAAGAAGTTTTTGTGAAGCGAATTGAGGCAGAGCAGAGTGAAGTGCATAATCTGACAGAAGGTCTAGAATCTGATCTATGAGCTTAACTAGAACTGTAACCAGAAATTTTGTAGATGCTATCTTCTTAGTTCAACCCTTTTGTGTAATCCAAATCTTTTGTAAGGCAATGAGTCTTCATAATTTTGAGCAGTGAGCTCTAGGCAGTGTTCCTGAATGCAAGTGCATTCCCATTTTGTAAAACACTTATATTTGAGTACTCAAATTGTAGATTGACCTCCACCGTGGTTTTTCCCCTAATAGGGTTTCCACGTAAAAATTCTTGTGTTACGGTGTTATGGATGACTGATTTATGTGCTTTCATCTTTTTCTTGATAGTTTGATAAAGTTAATTATTGTTGAACACTGATTCACCCCCCCTCTTAGTGTTCCCTAATTCCAACAAACCTGAGCCTCCTTTTTTTGTTATACCAGTCTATTAGACCTTCAAACACTTTTCTACTTAGCCCCAGTGTCAATACTTTCTGCCACCACCATATCCCCTTGAGAATCTCTATCAGCAGAGTTTTCATCTTCTGCATCCGCGGGCGGTTCCTCCACATGGCAAGTGGCGTCCTTTCCCTTTGGCATCTTCTTGATTTTATTTCTTTGTTAATAAATTGAGAATTTTATATATTGATAATAATATAATAAAATATATTATTATTTATATATATAAATAAATAAATGCATAAAAAATCTTGATGATTAAATATAAAAAATAAATAAATAAATTTGCATAATTATATTAATAATAAATATTATTATTAAATATATATATATATATAAATATTTAAATGTATATAAAAAAATTGTTATTAAATATCTAAATAGTAACAAAGAAAAACAATGATAAATAAGGAGGCTAAAAAAAAGAGGAGGACGATATGGGGAAAAGGAGGAAAAATCGTCTACAAGTTGGATATAGGCTAGCCTGAGTCTTATTTGGGGCTACCTTTCTTTCCTTGAGAAGTCCAACAAGCTGGAGATTTCAGATCTACATTATCTACACTCATTCAATGAATTCAAAATACCTAATTTATGCTCATGGTTGCCTCAAAAGTCTTCATTCAAGAGCTAATAAAATTCACAGCACCGAATTTCAACCAAAAGCAACCATATTTTCAAGAGAAATTGTGAAGCTACGACCATTGTTAGAAGAAGACTTTCAAAATTTACAGAATGAAAAGTAGATCACAGTTGATGAATCGCGCCCTAAAATTGATAGAATACTTTGGAATGCTTTTAATTTCATTGTTGACGATAGGGGTGTTGGTGTGTGGGACTATGTTGAAGTTAAATATTGCGCAACAAATATTCCATTAAATTTTGGTCGAGTTCCCTATAGTTGAATTGGGCATGATCTAAGTATGAGTCGTGGGAGTATAAAAGGGATTTATTGAAGGTATTGTCCAAATATGTCAGGTATATAATGGAGCAACAACATGGTTCCAAAAATGAACAATACAATTTGTAGTTTGTAGTTTGGCGTGAGGAACCCTAGGGTATAATTTTGGCACTAGGTATTGGTTTTAGTTCATTTATTAAGTGAATAGATTGAAGCCGCATCTGTAGAAATATAAGTTCTATTTAAATTATTGTGAATATATTTAACCATCAGCCATAAATATTTTGGATTTATTTTATTATGGTGACAGTGAACATAAAATTCTGAGTTGTTTTTAACCCATTTTTATGCCAGAACCATGTACAATTCTAATTAGGTTTTTTTTATTCCAAGTATTATACTAAAACCTTGAACAAATTGAGAATGCATATAAATATAAACCCTATTTGCAGTTGAGAACACCTAGTTTTATTCCTTAATTTCTACAAAAAATATGAAATTTGAAGTGTGCTAGAAAGTGTTTTTATCTACAAGAAAGATTCGACAGGAAAATTGTAATTATGAAAATATATAGGAATCTGTTGTATTATGTTATGTTTTGAATCTCTAATAGAAAATATGTATTTCTACTATAAAAACTCTGGTTGTATGTATATACATATCAATATATATGTATGTACATACAACCATATGCTTATGTATATGTAACAGAGTTGGTGTGCATAGATTATCAAACTGTTTTTTCATGAATTAACCTGCCAAACATGGAAGTTAGTCAATTATTGCATAAAATGAAAATAGTTCCATATTTACAATTACATTGAGTAATAGCCATAAATTAATATTGGTAACCATTTTATCTTTGTTATGATGATTTTCCCATTAAATGTAAAAATGAATATGTCTTCAACTGTCATTTCATGGATCCGAATCTTTTAGTTTAAATCAGCATATCAAATATAATCTATAGTTAAAATAAAGGTTAGTATTGCATGAAAAGGAAAATGGTGTTGCATGTACGTTAAATATGGCATGACATTGAGATTATCATTAAAGATCAATTGCATGTAAAATAATGAATTACATGTCAATGATTTATATTTTATCGTCTTTAGGAATGGAAAGATTGAAATAATGAAAAGATGTTAATATAATCATTTGCATGCAAGGAGAAAGAGTATTTATTTATTTTATGAACATTATGCCTATTATTGTCTTATATGTGTGATTGGGTTTCCCTTCCGGGATAGGGTGTCGAATATGGACTAACAGAGAAGGATGATCCTCTTTTCAAAATCTTTCAGTTACTTATAGTGATTTGGTAAAAGCCATGTGTTCATTGAAATAGATGAAATTTACCTAGAAAATTTATTTATATATTTCTCTACCATATTGTGATAGTGGGAAATGTATGTTCATGTTAGAAATGTATGTATATACATCAGTCTTGCATCGAGATTCCCTCCTACTTTTTATTTCTAGGTTGCTAGGTACTTTGTGTAGGGTTGGGTATTCCTCGAGTATTAAGAATTATGTGGAATCGTAAGCTTCATGGTTGGGAAGAAAAGTGTTTGAGCCATGTTCTCATCTCTTGACTTGCAAATGACTTTGAGGGTCGGTGACAGCCCAAGACTGTATTATATATTTCCTTACATTATTCTTGTATCATTATATATATTTGTACTTCCAAATTGTATCTTTAGTTGTTTACATGGCATGAGATCCTAAATTACATTTCTTGTATATCAAATATTATGTTCTTTTACCATGCACTACACATATGAGGATGTGTTATGATATATATTTACTTAATGAAGTTATTTCATTTATATTCCATGCTTATGAATTATTGAGCTATTGATCATTTTTGTGAGATTGAATCAGGTCCCAATCCTTACATTTGGTATCAAAGCTCTAGATTTAACACTAGGGGATTTTTCTACTATGCTAAGATGCATAAGGTTCATGTTCTTTCCCATGTGTTTGTTGGTGCTTGGTGTGTTATAGCTCTAGTGCTTGTTTTAGGGAATCAATGTTTGGATTTTTGCATGGGTGCCTTGGGTGGCATTTTTTAGGGTTGAATATGAGCCGAACTATGTCGTGTGTTTGAGGAGAACTTGAGTGCCTCTTAGATAATCCTAGTTGAGAGTCTCTTGAAGTGGGGAATGATTACTCTTTGATGTGTTGATTTTTGTGTGAGAGCTTTGGCTGGGTCTTTTCATGTGTGATTGTGATATTGGTACAGATTATTGTTTCCATTTTTCCATAGTATGATACATTTGAGAAATTATTTCTTGTGAGGGTTAGTTATATCCTTGAGTTTCTAAGAAGTGCTTTCATGAGTAGTTACTATCTCGATGTCTTGATTCTACTAAGTTTCAATGCATGGTGACCCTTGAGTGGACTTGATAATATTTGTGTGTGTAGTGTAGAAAATTGTATACCTTTACAATTTCACACTATGTTTGAGTCCCTTAATTTATTCAAATTAATTAAGCTTCTAATTTTCCAAATTATGCATTCCAAATCCTTATTCCTACCATTTTCCGAAAGGGGAACCAACATTAAATAAATGCATTTAATAATTAAATTGCCTTGGATCATGTGTGTCCTAGAAGTTTAGGCTAGGACACATTTGACCATGGGCGAACGGGTCCCCTTTATGAGCTAGGACCTAAATTAAAAAAATGTTTTTGGTGGAATTTTAATGATTAAAATTCAAATTATAAGTGTTGGATTTTAGAATCTATTTTTTGAGAAATTGGATAAACACCTATAAATACCTATTCTTTTTATCATTTGAAATCTAACATGCATTCAAGATAAAATATTATTTTCAAGAGCATAATTGAGAATTCAAGAGAAAAATTATTAGCCATTTATAGTAGCAATCAAGATCCTAACATCATGTCAAATTTTATGTGTGTTCATGTTGTTTTATGAAGGCTGACAAGTGTTGTAGGTCTTCATGCATTCAGGCATTCAAGCAAATCAAACAAGCAAGATCCAATACCCTTAGAGTGATGTGTATGACTTCAATCCTTCAAGGAAGATATTGAAGGGTGGTGAGTTGCACCAATTTTCTCATTCATCATTTCTCTCCTTTTTGTGGACAATGATTTTGGTACCCAAATGCTTTAAGCTCCTTCTTGGGTTTTCACCTAAAAGGAGAAAGAATGGGGTCCAAAATGCAAATTTCAACACTCAATATTAATGTAAATGGAATTTAATATGTCTAATTATGATGTACTAATGCACTAATTTGAAAGGAAAATGATTTGATGATGCTAAACCTAAGAAATGCAAAGTGCTAGAAAACACACTGTGATATGAAAAAAGATGAAATAAATGCAATAAATGACAAAATAAAGATGTAAGACAAAAACTATGCACCTGGAAACTAATGAAGAGCTGATTAGGGATTGTAGAGACCTCTGAAATTCTAGATATTTTGATTTTTAAGCCAACTAGGACACTTACACCAGGCTGGGCGACTTAGTCCCAGATCAGGGAAACTGCCTAGAAAGCTATTTCTGCCAAATGGGTACCTGAAACTGTAAAAATCCATGAAAAAAATAGTGCAGTGGGACTAGTGGCCACTATGGGTGACTTAGTCCACTTTGGATTTTCTACAAATCTGAAAGTGGAAATGGAAGCCCACAACCTGCACTCTATTTTTTGACAGAAATCTGGATCTAAATCTTTGAAAAACCCTACAAAATAGAAGATAATTTGGTTTCTAATGGGGGGTTTTCCTCGATCAAACCCCTAGTTGGTATTTAAACCTTGTGAGAGATAAAATATACATAAAACCATAGCCTTAAGTGTGTCTAAGACTAGGAAAAGTTGAAGTGAGACAAAACCCTATTCTAATGTGCTAGAATAAGATAAGAAAATGGAACTTGAATGATGCAAGACTTTAATCTAAGAAACCCTACAACATTTCAAATGAATAAAAATGACATGCAAATGTTATGCAAACCTTAAGTCTGAAGATAGAGAGAAAATGGAAGATGGAATCACTTTGAAACAAGTCTTTAGGTGTGATTTGATGGCTACTTGCATCTCCTCAACCTAGATTTCTCCATGATTCACCATAGGCATATATGATCAACCCTTTGCAATATGAGATCTTGAACAAAAAGTGAGCTTGAAGACCTGAAAAAAACCTAGCTTGCTGCCCTTAAGATTCAACTTTGCAGTAGAAATGCTATTGATTCTTCTTGTGAAAGATATTTTTCTCTTGACTTTTGATTTTTTTCTTTGTAAAAATGACTAGGAGATGTGAAAAATGACCTAAAAACATGTATTTATAGGCATTAACACCAAATTACTCATTATTTTAACTTCATAGGCCAACATCCCTCAAGAATTTGAATTAGGTCGGTGATTTTCCTGCTCAAAAGTGGAAAATACCCCAAAAGGGACTAAGTTGCCACCTTGGGAAACTTAGTCCCACCATGGATTTTTGAGGTGGGTTTCACAAAATTTGAGTGGTTTGAATGTTGCTTGTCAAGATTTGAGTGATTTGTGAGTGAAATAGGCCTTAAAGTCCAAAATCATGAGCATTAGGGGCCTACAAATGCAGTTTTTAAGGGGTGATTAATGCAAGGTGTCTAAAGTAGGACCAAATTTATCGCAAAATTGTCTCTGTCTTCAAGAGTATACAATTTTTGGTGACACATTAAGCCCCCACTTTAGCGCCCATATGACTCTACATGCATATGTAAGCTAAAGTACTCTAAGTAGTATGTTTTACTATAAAAGGATACTCATTCAAAAGATGGGAGAATGAATCCCCCAATGTAGTTATCTGCAAAACCACAACATTAAGAACTGCATCCTACAACACAAATTCGTTAGGTGTCAAAAATCCTTTTTCCTAACTTCTAGAAATCAAATTCGAGGGTAGATGTATGCCCCCCCTTGATTTCACTTGCTTTTACAAATGTGGAATTAAGGTAGCAATCTAGCCACATCAAACAAGAAATATCATATCGTAGGATAGTTCCAAGTACCATGTCACATAATAATAGACATTTGATGATGTCGGGTGTGGAATCACGATTCCAATGCGTCAAATGGCATTGAAAACGAAGTTCCCTGGCTCCCGTTATGTTGTTTTGAAGAAAACGTATGTGATAGAAGAAACCCTAATGTGATGCATAGTAAAAAGAAATGAAAATAGGTTAAAAAGAGGTAAAGGAGAATAATTTTTCACTTACTATTTCATTTTACCTTCTTGTAGCTTGAGAGTGATGAGTGAGATGGAAAACATTGAGTAAACCGGGTTACACACCTGCACAATTGGACGTTCTCCGAGACCAAGTGGCACATGACAAGCGTCAACATGAGGTGAGTCGATTATGCTACTTGTGCTTAGTGATTGTGCAATGATTTCATGATTTTTATGCATATCTAGGTTAATCTAGGTTCTTGGAATTTTTTTTTGCAAAGTGTCCCATTTCTTTGCAAAGTGTCCCTTTTGTTCGCAAAGTGTCCCTTTTGTTTGCAAAGTGTCCCTTTTGTTTGCAAAGTGTCCCGTTTCTTTGTGAAGTGTCCCAAAAGGGTTCAAAAGTGTCTAGGGCCTCTAGGAAAGCACACTAGATGGACTTTAGTACACTTGCATGATGAATAATGTAAAACTTGAAGATATTAGATGAGTTTTAGAGCATATTTGTGTAAATTTGATAGGTACCCACCCGATCACAATAATGATTTGGAGGGAGATAGTTGAGCTTCTTGAGAGATCTAGCTCCAGCACTATCAGCAAAGGAGACATAGCATCTTCAGGCTATGGGCATCTATTGGGCATATCTTATGCCTCCTATGAGATACCACGATGCCATGCTGATGACTCTCTACGAGCGTTGGAATTCAGATACATGCACTTTTCATCTACCGACAAGGGAGATGACAATCACCTTGGAGGATGTACATTGGATTCTCTGTGTGTCAATTCAAGGAGAGCGAGTACATTTCCGTAGAGACCACACCTTTCATGAGAAGAGGGTTGATTTATAGTATTGTCTAGATGGTCTAGTTCATGATGCACGAGTTAGGATAGATTGATTTGTCTATGCTATTATATTCACGGGCACCAATGGTTCGATGGATTGTGATGCACACTGTAGCACTAGTGCTCATCCCTGATGGGTGGTTGGGGTAGCTTGAGGGAGGACTAGTCCACTTGATTTGAGGGATGGTAGAGCAACGCATAGTATACACCTGGGGTTGGTGTATCTTGGCACATCTATATTATGATCTTGGGAAATTTGTATTCCAAGAGGTGAAAAGTATGGTGCACTGCACGCTTCTATAGGTGTGGTGCCTTGAGCATATTACATGCACTAGACCAGTCGGCTATCCATGTACGACAACAATAGGGTATCCTCAGGCTTTCAACTATCGTCTGCGGCAATTATGGTAGTATGGTGATTTGCATTTTTGGAGGGTACAATTTGACCAACTGGATGAGGATGAGGTCCTTTGGAAACCTTATCAACTAACACAGCAGTGGCCAGATCATACCAGATAGTTAAGGAGGATGCAAATGGATAGATTTTTGGTTGGTCGTCATGACCATGTAGTACGACCATTCTACTATGATTGGGTCATGCGACAGTTTTGACAGGTACAGACACCACCCTGAGCATGACCCTCTTTTAGGAGATCAGTGCTGAGTGCTCGAAGACTAGGTGATACAGTGTGACTCATGCTCAAGCATGTAGCTAAGAGTGACTTTGACTGCTTTGATCATGACTAGCTGACAGTCTCCGATGCAAATGATGTTGGTGCCATAGGAGAGCATGAGGAGTGGTGGACAGTGGCTCAACCAACACCAGTATTCCTGATGGATGAGCCAGTGGGAGATGTAAAGCCACTACCAAATGATGGAGATGACCGAGAGGATAGGGATGAGGAGACACACTACATGGTTGCTGATATATTCACTGATGTGGTTGATGATGAGGATGCAGATCCAGATTATGATGGCCAAGAGGGAGAGGAGGAGGAGTACGAGGAGGAGTACGAGGAGGAGGAGCCGACCCTGAGTGAGAGTGATGAGGTAGGAGCTGAGGACTGACATGAGTGGGGAGATTCCTCTCCCATTTGTATGACGAGGTCACGAGTAGTAGCTGTAGCAGGCACTAGTACTGATAGTCGAGGGGAGGCTAGCACAACATCCATGCCCCCTATACATGATGACATTGAGATTGCTTAGCCGACTGATGATATAGGTGATGATATTTGATTTTATGCATGTATTTTAGTGCTTATGCTCTTTTTATATATATCATGATGATGTTTACTAATTGTGTATTGTTTCTACCTTGCAGGAGCAACAAGAGACTAGTGGGAGTTCTATCATTAGGCTACTACAGAGATAGTACCTACATCCATCGACGAGGAGGAGATGGACCCTAATTACGTGCCCCCACCTATCATGGAGGAGGAGCCAGAGTCACTGAGACCATTCATGAGGCTACGGGTAGTGTATGAGAGTGTGAGGAGATGACTCCATCAAGCCAAGACCACAAGACAGTCATCCCAGACTCCAATAGAGGTGGAGAGACTACATACACAGATATCACGATTGAGGGCAAAGAGGGATTATATAGTAGAGGAGTGTCATGTGGCTCTTGGGCGAGTACAGGGTCTGGAGTTTTCACTTAGATTCAACGGATCATGATCACACACGACCATCTCACAACATTCGGGTACCAAATCATGAGCTCCAGATCCCGAGGGATCTAGTTCTCACATACTTTGGTGATGTTGTATATTATGATGATATGTAGAAAAAACTTTGGATATATATATATATATATGAGTTTTTGATGTTTTATGAGCTATCTTAATGTGTTGTAAATGTTAAATGGCAATGTGATTAATTAAAGAACCTGTGCAAGATTACTTTAATTAATGTCTGCATGATTTAACAGAATGTATGTGATCTAATTAAAACATATTACAGTTTCTTTTTAGATACAACATGATGATTGAGTATGTTATGCTAAATTAAATGTAACTTATCATAACACGCAAGATGAATTTGAATAGTAAGAAACCTAAAGTAATCAAATAATCAATTTAGTGCTCGAGACATAGACATGAGTGGTTTGTCAAGAACAAAGCAATGTGAAAGCATATAGGACAAGACCCATAACTTTAACAACACTGCTTTATAATTCATACTATTCAAAAGGGATTAGACATAATACTGTCGCAAATGTGTGGCATTGATAGGTTCTTTAAGGGCTATTCCATCAAGTTCCATTAGGAAATATGCACTAGACCCAAAGATTTTTTTGACAACATATGGTCCTAACCAATTAAGACTAATTTTTCCTCATTCATTAGGGTCAGTGTTGACATTACATCAATTTGTAGATAGAACTAAGTCACCTTTGTTAAATGTGTGAGGGATGATGTTGATATTGTAATAGTGTTGTTTCCTTTTGTAATAAGCTTGAAGATGCTCAAGGGCGTGAATGCGTTGTTCATTAAGAATTTCAAGTTGGTGTAATCATTCTGCCTTATAAGTGTTATTGTCAACCAGACCTTGAAGAGCAATCCGTAGTGTTGGGATTTCTAACTCCAAGGGCATGGTTTACTTAGTACCATAAACTAGGTTATAAGGTGTGGATCCAGTGGAGGAGCGAACACTTGTGCAATAATCCCAAAGCACATAATGCAGTTGTGTGTGCCAGTCCTTGTGATTAGTATTAACGATTTTCTTCAAAATTTGTTTGAGGACTTTATTAGTTGATTCAACTTGACCATTAGATTGTGTGTAGTAAGGTGTTGAAAAATGATGTTGAATATGGAAGGTCTCCAAGAACTTCTTCACATCATTATTCTTAAATGGTGTGCCATTATTAGAGACTAATGTGAAAGGGAGCCCAAAACGAGCAATTATGTGCTCAAGAATGAATCAACATATTACCTCAGCGGTCATAGATAGAAGAGGAATAGCCTCTACCCATTTCGTGAAGTAATCAGTGGCAATGATGATAAATGTATGTCCAACAAAAGATGGGGATATTTTTCCAATTATATCCAACCCCCATACAGAGAATGGCCAAATAGGGATGTGGGCATGGAGCTAATAAGCAGAGCATGAAATAAATTGCTATGTTCTTGACATTTATGACATTGCTTAACATACGCATAATAGTATTTTTCCATATTTTTCTAGTAGTATCCTGTACGAAGGATTTTTTGTGCTAGGGTATTTGCACCAAAATGACTGCCACAACTACCTGCATGAGCCTACTCGAGTGCCATATTTATTTCAGAATCCTTAAGGAATCTAAGTAAAATTCCATCAAAGTATCTTCTATATAGCCCATCAAAGTATCTTCTATATAACACATCAACAAGAATTATGTACTTGGTGGCTAATTGTTTTAAACGAGCGCGAGTGTTATTTGTTATAGGTTTGGGAAGTGTACCATTTTTTAATGTAATTATAGATAGCATCATACCATTCACTTGAATCATCCTTGGTTTCCACTAATGCGTTGATAGTGATATCATTGATGGAAGGTTTCATGATGGGATGAACAATGAATATAATATCTTGTGAAGGATCGGAAGGGGATATAAGAGAAGCAACACTCACCATTGCGTCCGCATGCCAATTATCTTTTCAGGAGATGCTATCAATGGTGAAGGAGTTAAATTTCACCAACAAGGACATTGTAAGATCTTTATATTTGGATAATTATCATGTTTAGCTTGATATACACCATTTATTTGTTTGATCACTAATTGCGAGTCACCAAAGATCCTGATGTCTGTAATTCCCATGATTAAAGCATCATGTATTCCAATAATTAAGGCCTCATATTTAGTATTGTTATTCATACATAGGAAATTCAATCGATATGACAAGGGAATAGGCTTTCCTTCAGGTGGAATCAATATTACTCCAACACCAGAGACTGTTCTACACTTAGATCCATCAAAATACAATTTCCATGTAGAAATACTTGTCAACACACTATCATCAGGAAAAGAATCATTACCAGGTAACGCAAGAGGTGAAGGAGCATAAGCTAAATGGTTGGTCAAGGCTTGTCCTTTAATTTCTTTTTGTAAAACAAACTTAAGGTCAAACTCAGTCAACAACATAACCCACTTAGCTAAACGTCATCATAAGTCTATTTTGTTAAAAAGATGTTTGAGAGGATCAAATTTTGTCATGACTTGTATTTTAGCATTGAGTAAATAATATTGCAATTTACTAGTAGCGAATACAAGGGCTAAACATTGTTTTCGATTGGGGAGTATCGGGTTTCATAATCGATTAGAGTCTGACTAATGTAATAAACAAATGTTCTTTTCCATTATCGTATTTTTGAGCTAAGAATATTGCAAGAGCATGAGAAAATGTGGCGATGTAAAGGATGAATGGTTTATTTGGCATAGCAGGTTGTAAAATAGGTAGAGTGGCGAGGTATTCCTTCATACTCTCAAAGGCCTATTTACAATCCTCATTCCAATCAAAAGGCACATCCTTCTTGAGGAGATGTGTGAAAGGTAGTGTTCAATTGGCTAAAAAGGCTACAAAACATCAGATGGCTTGAATTCATCCCTGCAATGTGCATAATTGAGAAATATTCCTAGGAGGTGGCATGTTGATAATAGCATCAATTTTTTTGTGTCCACCTCGATGCCTCTTTGAGATATGATAAACCCTAAGAGTTTCCCACTATCTACTCCAAAGACACTTTTTCAAATTGAGCCTCATGTTGTATTTACGTATTCGTTCAAAGATTTGTTGAAGAACATTCACATTGTCTTATTGTATTAAGGACTTGGCAAGGATGCTATCAACATAATCTTCCAATATTTTATGTATGTAATCATGAAATATCAATGTCATTGCTCTTTGATAAGTGGCACCCACATTCTTTAATCCAAAAGGAATCATAACCCAATAAAACGTTCCCCAAACCGTTGTGAATGTTGTCTTGTACTGATCTTGTGGGTTGATAAAGATTTGATTATAGCCAGAAAATCCATCCATGAATGAAAACAAAGCATGTCCAGTAGTTGAATCTATGATCATGTCAATAGTAGGAAGAGGAAAATCATCTTTTAAGGATGCTTTATTCAAGTCACAAAAATCTATACATATCCTAATACGATTATCAAGTTTAGCAACTGCGACAATATTTGAGATCCAAGGAGAATAATCATTAGGGCGAATGAAACTTGCGTCAAGGAGTTTTTCAAGCTCTCCTTTAACACTTAAGGCTATCTTAGGATTCATTTTTTGTATCTTCTGTCGAACAAGGTTAGCATTGTTTGCAAGAACAATGTTATGTGTTACTATCTTCAGGTCTATTCCTAGCATATCAAAATATTTCCAAGCAAAGATTTCAGGAAAATTATGGAGCAAAAGTGTAGTATCCTCTTGTTCTTCATCATCAAGACACTTCCCGATCTTAATTAATTTTTCTTTATCATCGATGTCCATTGGTATATCAATTGTATCTCCTAGGGGGAGTGCATTCAACTTAGGAGATTCAAGATTAAATGGTTCCATGGTTTTCTCATGATCATTAGTATTTTGTGGCTTGGAACTTATCATAGCATAGCTAATGTTTCATTTGGAAGAAGATGGTTTATCAATAGCACCTAACATTTGTTTCAAGGCGTCATCACTTTTAACATACTCCTAGGATGGTGGATAATTCATATCAATAAATTCAGGATGTTTGAGCATAAGCATGGTTCTTGGTTTACATATGATGGTGTTGATGTTTAATGAAGGTTGTTGAGTTGCTTTGGTTATCTTAGAGAAGGAATATCCCAAACCAGTCTTTATTTCTTGTGTATTAGGTTCGATAGGGACAAAAATTCCTTGTTCATGCTTTCCACATCCTTTACCAGTGTATCCCAATTGTTTTACTAATGTGTAGCCTTTTCCATAAAGTCTTTCCATTTCTTTTGGGTTAGGCGGATGTTGGTAATCTATCTCATCAAAATTCGTTGTGTATGTTGTATTTCTTCCAAAGGAGACAAGGTAGATATTTGGGAAGATTCTTCTGAATTCTAAGTTGACATAACCATTGGTTGTTCTGGTTTTTCATTGTCTTTGTGGGTGATTATGTATTCATCCATAAATGAAGATGTGAATTCCAATGCTCCCCAATCATAATCTAGAAAATTAGACACAGATTCTTCTTCTTGTTTATTGGTCTCAAGAGGTTCAATGTGAGATGTTGAAATTAAAGTATTTAGAGGACTTGTTGTTCCTTTTTTAAGTTGCAAGCAACTCTCATGCTTGGGATCTATCTCAACTTGATATACTTTGTTGTTATAGACATACTTTATTATGAGATGAAGAGTCGAATGTACTGCATGCATCTCATGAATCCATGGCCTTCCCAAGAGAAGATTATATGTGAGATCATAGGGCATGACATGAATAGGATTTTACAAGGTAGCCACTCGTACTGTTATAGGAAAAGTGATTACACCAAGCAGTTGTTTTGTTGTGTTGTCAAATCCTCTAATAGATAAAGAATCGAGTTTAATTTGTGATTTATCCACACATAATAGATCTAATAGTTTTACACTACACACATTGAGGGCAGAGCCATTGTCAACAAGGGTCCTTTTGATGCCTATTGTATTATATTGGGAAATTATCATAAAGGCCTCATTTTGTTTTCTTAATTCTAACGGAGGAGCTCATGTTGATGAAAGGTAATGTCTACATTAATAGTATTCATTCCTTTTAGAAGAGTTACCACATCATTTTAATTTGTACCAGGAGGAACCACTATTTGTTGCAAGGCCGTTTGGAGCATTGAATGATAATTGGGTGAATGTTGAAGATCTCAAAGGGATATCTTTGCAGGAGTATTCTTAAGTTGTTCGACGAGATCATACTCCCTAAGGTGTGAATTTAGGCGAGGAGCACTAGGAAAAATGGGATTTGGTAAAGGTAAGGAAGTTTGAGGAGGTTGTTGTGGTTGTGGATTATTTCTAGTGTAGTGTGTGTGTACAACAACATCATGCTATGGTGGGTAAAGGGTAAACTCAGGTTTAGGTGGAGGTTGAGGTTGATGTGAAGGTGGGTAAAGGACAAGTTGAGGTTGAATTACATTGACATCTTTTGTTTTTGGTTGCTCACAACAAACCTGAGTGGATGTCTTTTATGAGATGAAGTCCTCAAGGTTCTCATCTAACATACCAAAGTCATCACTACTAAAAGGTTTGGGAGATAAGTTGTTAATTGGTTGAGGTTTGTCATCACAAGCCTTAGTGGATGGACTTAGTGAGAGGAAACCTTGTAAGGTTTCATCTAACCTATCCAATTCATCACTACTAAGAGCTTTGGATGATATGGTTGTCCTAAAATGAAGCATTATTTTGATGGGTTCATTTGATGTTGTGAAGTTTTTATTTGTTTTTCTGATGAATCTAATCTAAATGAGCTAGGAACTAATGTTGAAAATGAACATTGTAAAAATCTAATGCTATCTATGATTTCCATTAAAGTAAATAATACTAATGCAAATGATTCAAGTGTAACAGGAAATAATTGCATAGAAACAAAATAATAACTAAATCTAACAGTAATGACAAAAATGGGAAACAAAATGCAAAAAATAAAGAAGCAGAAGTTGCACTGGGACTAAGTCACCCAAGGTGGCGAATTAGTCCCAGTAGGGTGATTTTTGAAGTTTTTATAATTTTTCTGATCGATAAGAATGTGTTTTGTATATTACCATGAAAATATATAATGTAAATGCAGAATTTCACTATTGTGTAATGAAATGGGATGCAATAATGCAACCTAAAATGAGTTTTTCACTAATGCAATTTTGAAAACCCTAGGATGCAGTTTAAAAAATGCAATACCTAATGCAATATTAATGCAAATGGAAGCTAGGATGCACTTAAAATTAGAAGTGAATATGTTCAAAATTCAATTTCACCAAAATGTGGACAATGATTTTGGTACCTGAATGCTTTAAGCTCCTAGGATTTTTCACCTAAAAGGAGAAAGAATGGGGTCCAAAATGCAAATTTCAACACTCAAGATTAATGTAAATGGAATGTAATATGTATAATTATGATGTACTAATGCACTGATCTGAAAATAAAATGATTTGATGATGCTAAACCTAAGAAATGCAAAGTGCTGGAAAACACACTGTGATATGCAAAAGATGAAATACATATAATAAATGATAAAATAAAGATGTAAGACAAAAAATATGCACCTAGAAACTAATGAAGATTTGAATGGGGATTGTAGAAGCCTCTGAAATTCTAAAAAAATTGATTTTTAAGCCAACTAGGACACTTACACGAGGCTGGGTGACTTAGTCCCATATTAGGGAAATTGCCCAAATAGCTGTTTTTGCCAAATGGGTACCTAAAATTGTAAAAATCCCTGAAAAATTAGTGCAGTGGGACTAAGTCGCCCCTATGGGTGACTTAGTCCACTTTGGATTTTCTACAAATCCAAAAATTGGAAACGAAAGCCCATAACCTGCACTCTATTTTTTGACAGAAATCTGAATCTGAATCTTTGAAAAACCTTGCAAAACAAAACATAATTTGGTTTCTAATGGGGGGTTTTCCTCGGTCAAACCCCTAGTTGGTATTTAAACCTTGTGAGAGATAAATCTACATAAAACCCTTGCCTTAAGTGTGTCTAAGACTAGGAAAAGTTGAAGTGAGACAAAACCCTATTCTAATGTGCTAGAATAAGATAAGAAAATGACACTTGAACTATGCAAGACTTCAATCTAAGAAACCCTACAACATTTCAAATGAATACAAATGACATGAAAATGTTATGCAAACCTTAAGTCTGAAGATAGAGAGAAAATGGAAGATGGAATCACTTTGAAAACAAGTCTTTAGGTGTGATTTGATGGCTAGTTGTATCTCCTCAACCTAGATTTCTCCATGATTCACCATAGGAATATATGATCAACCCTGTGCAAAGTGAGATCTTGAACAAAAAATGAGCTTGAAGACCTACAAAAACCCTAGCTTGCTTCCCTTAAGCTTCAACTTTGTTGTAGAAATGCTATTGAATCTTCTTGTGAAAGATATTTTGCTCGACTTTTGATTTTTTGTTTTGTAAAAATGACTAGGAGATGTGAAAAATGACATAAAAACATGTTTGTATAGGCATTGACACCAAATTACTCATTTTTTTAACTTCATAGGTTGACATCCCTCAAGAATTTGAATTAGGTCGGTGATTTTCCTGCTCAAAAGTGGAAAATACCCTAAAAGGGACTAAGTCATCACCCTGGGTGACTTAGTCCCTCTAGGGATTTTTGAGGTGGGTTTCACAAAATTTGAGTGGTTTGAATGTTGCTTGTCAAGATTTGAGTGATTTGTGAGTAAAATAGGCCTTAAAGTCCAAAATTATGAGCATTAGGGGCCTATAAATGTAGTTTTTAAGGGGTGATTGATGCAACGTGTCTAAAGTAGGACCAAAATTATCACAAAATTATCTCTTTCTTCAAGAGTATACTGTGACCAGGCGAAGATACTATTCCAGAAATGAGCAACAACAAGAAATGTGCAAGAAACAATAAAAACACTTAACACCTCAAGATTAGCCTAGTTAGATTCAAAACAAAATAAGATAACAAATGACAGATTTACCTTGTCTCAAAGTGATCCTTTGGTTGGCTCGTGATAGTTGATTTTGTGTATGCTCCTTGGATGGAAAAAGATGTTGATATGAGATGTAAAGATGGATGAGAAATGGATGAGAATGCTATGATGAATGTAAGGAATGCAAGTTTTTGGCTAAGTATGGCTCAAATGAAAATTTTGCAAGAGTTTGGTTAACACAATGATCAACCCCATAAATGAGAAAAGAAGGGGTATTTATAGAGGAAGTTGAATTCTTTGATTGAGATTCATCCAACAAGGTCAAGATGAAGGGCTATGGTGAGTTGAGGACTCACAAGCCCTCACATCTTGACATGTGGAAGGTGAAGTGGCTTAGAATTGGTGATGTGTAGGTGAGGTGGAAGAAGAGTACATGATGTGGAGGAAGGACATGTACCTTGAAAGTACATTTTGAGATGAGAAGATTCCTTGGAGGAATAAAAAGTGAATTTAAAATTCACATGATTGGGGAATCTTGTGGATAAGACAAGGTTTCAAAAGGAGAGGTAGAAAGTACCTTGGATAAGACAAGGTGCCTAAAAAGGTAAGCACTTGTCACATGTGACTTGATGTGACAAGTCAAAGATTCCATGGGAAAGATTTCACATGTGACTTGATGTGGCAAGTCAAAGATCACATGGGGAAGAGAAAAAGGAATTTAATATTCCTTGGAAGGATAAAAGAAATAAAAAATTCCTTGGGAAAATGATTAGGCTAGTTAATGAAGGATTAGAGGAGGGTTAGGTGGCTAAAAGAGATTAGGGGTCAACTTGCAAAAGTTGGAGGATGTGACACATCCTAATCAAGGATTAGGCATGTGCACATCTCTAATAATGAGATTACAAAATGAATTAGGATTAGATAAAAATGGAGGATGTGGCATGTGAGGAATTAAATAAGTGTTATATTTATTTAATTCATTTGATGAAAGGGTAATTAAAGAGGTAAGGTATTTAATTATTTAACTAGATACCTTAGGGATTTGGCAGAATTAAGGGTATTAATTTTTTTTTTTAGACTGCAGGAATCGGGTAGCACGACCCCCTATAAACTGCAGTGCGCCTGGTAAACTTTTTAACATGACCGGCAGCGCTGGCGTGACACGCCCTCCAGTACCACGGGACGGGGGAGACTAGAACTCGTGACCAGCAGAGCTGCAACGGAATTATTTAGCCAACCGAGCTAGGGCCCCCGCCCAATTAAGGGTATTAATTAAATAATAGTGATATTACTTAATTAATGTAGATAAGAGGGTGTTTAGATGAAAAGGGATAAATTTGGACAAATGAACATGTCCAAATTTGGATGTCTACATTTTTCCCCTCTTTGAGATGGTGTTACGAAGTAGCATTATTTCAAAGAATATTAAAACATAGAACCCATAAGAAGATGGTTAGATTGGGAGAGATGCCCCAATCATTCAAAGGAATGACAAGGAAGAAAGATGATGGGGGTGAAGATGGAGATTAGGGATTGAGGATGCCCCCTCGAGAGGACATGCGGGTGCAAGAGAACATGAATGTGCTCTCAAAATGGATGAGATGATGAAAGGGGACATGAGGATGATGATGCAAAGTGATGGGGGACAATATGCTTAGAATAACTAATCGATATTATTCTAAGAAGATTGAAGAGATGATGATAAGAGATTGGATGGATAGGGGAGGGAGATAGATGGAAGATGAATGGATGGGGGGGATGTTTCATAGATGAGAGAATGGGGGATACATGCAAGATGATGGAATGGAAAATGAGATGCAATCCTAATGCAATTTTCCATCTTTGGAGCACTGATTTTTGCTATAGAAAAAGACACGATACACCAAGGTATAAATGACCAAGGAAGATTAGTTTCTAATGCATGAAACAAACACAACAAACAAGAAGGCTATCCCAACACCCCAAAGTCGCGATGACCTTGGTTGGGCCAGGTATTGGGATAACCACAAGCACACAAGGATGCCTCAGTGTAACACAAGACCTCAGGGATCTTGGTGGGTACTACGTGGGACAACCAAGAAGACAACAACAAAGAAAAGATCAAGATACGCCCCTATGTTGACTAGTCAAAGCACACCATGATATGATGGATCAAGGTGACCATGGAAAGTGATGATATGGAGCTCAAATGATAAACAAAATCCAAAAGCATCAAAAGATCGCAATCAATTTGAAATGTCCTTTGCTATAGGATCAAGGGGATGAAAAGGATTTTTGTGATCTATGGATAGAGAGATAAGGATGGGGAGATGGAAGGGATTGTTTGCTAGATGAAGGATGTCTCCAAGGACTATGTCACAAAGAAATATAGATGCCCCCACTCTAGATATGTCATGTGTAATGAGGAAGGAAATATGGAGGATGAGTGGATAAGAAGATAAAGGAGATAACTAGAGGAGGATGGGATTGAAGGCGACCATGACAAGTGATGATAGGGAGCTCAAATGATAAAAAAATCCAAAAGCATCAAAAGATCACAATCAATTTCAAACGTCCTTTGTCATAGGATCAAGGGGATTGAAAAGATTTATGTGATGGATGGCTAGAGAGATAAGGATGGGGAGATGGAAGGGATTGTTTGCTAGATGAAGGATGTCTCCAAGGACTATGTCACAAAGGAAGATAGATTCCCCCGCTCTAGATATGTCATGTGCAATGAGGCAGGAAGTATGGAGGACGAGTGGATAGGAAGATAAAGGAGATAACTAGAGGATGTATCCAAGTGATAATTTGGGTGATGGAAAGGATTTATGTGATGGATAGATAGAGAGATAAGGATGGGGAGATGGAAGGGATTGTTTGCTAGATGAAGGATGTCTCCAAGGACTATGTCACAAAGGAAGATAGATTCCCCCACTCTAGATATGTCATGTGTAATAAGGCAGGAAGTATGGAGGACAAGTGGATAGGAAGATAAAGGAGATAACTAGAGGATGCATCCAAGTGATAATTTGGGTGATGGAAAGGATTTATGTGATGGATAGATAGAGAGATAAGGATGGGGAGATGGAAGGGATTGTTTGCTAGATGAAGGAAGATAAAGGAGATAACTAGAGGATGTATCCAAGTGATAATTTGGGTGATGGAAAGGATTTATGTGATGGATAGATAGAGAAATAAGGATGGGGAGATAGAAGGGATTGTTTGCTAGATGAAGGATGTCTCCAAGGACTATGTCACAAAGGAAGATAGATGCTCCCACTCTAGATATGTCATGTGTAATGAGGCAGGAAGTATGGAGGACAAGTGTATAGGAAGATAAAGGAGATAACTAGAGGAGAATGGGATGGGTGACTAAGGAATACGATAGAGCATGGATGAAGGAAATGTATACCAAGAGGTGTCCAAAGCATGCATAGATAGGTGCCCCTGTTTTGATCAAGATCACAAGAAGGATGGAGGGATGGGAGATAAATGGGATATGATGGTAGGATGCAGAAGATAGGTGGGATGGAGGGGATGAATGAAGAGGATGTATAGCAAGAAGATGTGTGAATAGCTGGGAGCATAACAGGAAGCATAGTGGATGGAGGTAATGCATATCAGGAAGTTTCCCCCAAGTGTGGAAAAGAACGGATGGGGATGTATGCATGACGCTTGTTTGCAAGATTTTCATCATGGTACTTATCCAAGGTGCTTGTTTACCAAGTTTTCACCATTGGAAAGATTATTTCTCTTTACTATTTTATTTTATTTATATATATATATATTGACTTTTTGGATAGCATGCAGATGGAGATGGATAAATATAGGGAAGTGGATAAGAGGATTTAGAAGATATGCGATAAGGATATGGATGAAGGACTCAATCATCGAGTTCCAACCGATGTATTAAGAGCCTATGTGTGAAGCAATTGTTGGATGTTGGTACAACCTTATTAGGATAAATGGATTGGGCAAGAGGATGAATTAGAGGGATTTGATGGGGGAGATATGTGGGATAATGGATGGGATGTTGGAAAGGGTACAGATAGAATGATGGGGTAGGCGTGTGATGGGGTGGTGAGTTCAAGACCAACATTGGCACATGTGGTGGTGTATGTGAAAGGATAGGAGGATAAATGGATGGAGAATGTGGGGATAATGGAGGAGATGGGATAGTGATTTTTGGGACATAAGGACACAAAACAGATTTAGGAGATGGTGGATGAGAATGATTAATGTTGGGATTAGCAACTTTGGATGTTGTTACATATTTTTCATTTAAAGGTATGGCATCTATTTTCTTTGGGATCCACATGGTTTTGATCTTTGCTTTGGTGGGCCTTTGTGGCCTACGAATTTGATTTGGATGTTGGATTTTATTTTTGTTCTCTTCACCATGTCTTTTAGAGGGGACATGGGGAGCTTTAGATTCATGTGGATGTTTAGATTGATGCATTTTTATTTTGGCATCCAAAGTGCTTTTAGTAGCAATGGGATGGGTATGATGAGATGGATGATGTGGAGTGATGGAGGTAGGATTTTGAGGATGATATGTGGATGGAGGATGTGCAAGTACATTCCTTTGTCGATCCTGAATAGGTGACATGCGAGTGGGATGTTTATGATGGATGACATGGATAGGTGTTGGATGTATGAAAGGATGAATAGGATGAGATGGGGGAGGTGATTTTGGGATATAAGGGCCCAAAATGGACTTAGTGGGTGGAGGGACATAAGGACCCAAGATGGATGGAGCAGGTGAAGGAGGAATATGGACAGTTGTTTTGAGGTGATACGATGGAGGAGGAGGGATGGAAACATATGATCTGGTGGAGCAGTGGGAAGAGCCCATTATTCTTTTGGAAGAGGCTCATTGAGGACATCTGGAGGTTCTACCAACATCTTTAGATTGTGAGTCTTGGGAACTAGGTCCAAGACCTTGCATTAAGTGTTGTTCTTTGACTTGGATGGGCTCTAAAATACCTTGCTCATGAAGGCCTAAGCCTTTTCCTTGATAATTCATGCTTTTAAACATTCGATCCATGACAGGATTCTTGTTATTTTGGAAGAATGATGCAAGTCCATTATTAGGCAGTGGATGATGGGTGATATATATGCTTTGTTTTTCTTCGGCAAGGATACCACCATGGAAGAATGTGAGAGTACCAAGGGGATATAAAAGCAGTGAAGGGATAGTAGGTTTAGGTGACAATGGAGGATCAATAAATGGAGATGGGGGGATAGCATCATCTTGATGGGTGGAATCAAGAGAGGGATTAGGTGATATGATAGGATATGGATTTGTGGTAGTGGGTGATAAGGAATCATGTGATGGAGATGAGGATGAGGGCTCATGGGATGGAACAGATGGGAGACTATGATCTTGAGGTGGCTTAGATGGGATGGTAGGATCTTGATCGGGAGGATGGGATATGTTGGTATGCTTTGGATCGAGCTCTTTGCATGACTCATCATGTGTGAGAGGCATGGCAATGGAGTGTTGGGGAGGATCATAAAATGAGGGAAATGGAAGGATGGGAGATTTAGGACATTCATGGGAATGGATTTCAGTGATACTGGGAGGGGGGAAAGTGGATGGGATTTGTGTGTTGTCACTAGGAGTGGGAAGAGTGGATTGGACTTGGGTGTCTTTGATGGCTTGGGTGGATCTAAGAGTAGAAGATGGTGATGGGCTTTGGTTGTCTTTGATGGGTTCAGTAACTCTCAAAGTAGGAGATGGGGGCTCAATGGATTCAATGGGTTTGATGCTTTTAGTGGTTTGAGTGGTGCTAGAGGTGGTAGCATCAATGATAGGTGTGGGTTGGAGAGGGGTCCCATCACTAGCGACCGTAGATGATGGATCAGGATAACATGGTTCCATGACTGCAATGCATGGAGTGGGGGATGTCTTCTATGATATGAGTCCTTAGAGAACTTCTAGAGTGAGAAATTTGCATGCTCGAGGCTCAGATGGTGAGGTAGGAGTGGATGAAGGATTATATTGAGGAACAAGATTGGATGGAAGACTAGGAGTAGATGGGAGACTAGAAGTAGATGGAGGATTAAGATTAGATGAAGGGTTAAGATAGGGATATTGGTATGGTGAATTAGGATTGGATGACATGGATGGTGGATCAATGATAGAGGAAGTAGATGAGGAACTAAGCTAGAGATATTGGGACGATGGATTAGGACAAGAGGATATGGATGGTGTGTTGTAATAAAGGTATTGGGATGGTGGATTAAGATGGGAAGATTGAGATGGTGGATTGAGATAGGGATATGTGGATGATGGATTAGGATAAGAAGATGTGGATGTTAGGTTAGGATAGCTCGATGTGGATGTTGGATTAGGGTAGGAAGGTGTGAATGTATGAGTAGGATGGGCAGATTGGTATGGAGGATTAGGGTAGTGGGAATATGTAGATGAAGGATTGAGATAGGAGGATGTGGATGGAGGATTAAGATAAGAAGGTGCGGGTGTTGGATAAGAGGAAGGTGTAGATGAAGGATATGACGGATATGTAGACAAGGAACGTAGTGAATATCCCTTGTCAAAGGTAGCATAAGGAGCGTGATTAGGCATGGATGATGACATAATGAGATAGCTTGGAGGGGTGATTGGATTTTGGGAAGTGGGTGGAGAAAGCTTATTAGTGACGATAGCGTTAAGGGGATCTATGTCATATTCCTCTTGATCGACAAGAATCTCGTTATTGTCGTTGACGTAATTAAGGTTTCCCTTTACTACTATTGATGGAGGATAAGGATTCATGATGATGAAAGGATAAAGAGGATGGATCAAAGATTTCAGATGGAAACGAACTAAAGCTCAAGTCAGGCTGTAGTTCAAGCTCAGATCGAGATTGGATTAAGGCTCAGATTAGGACGATTGGACAATTTGATGGGATTGATTTTGTCGATCGGATTTGATTATCAAAGGATGATCATGACACCAAATCTGATTAAAGATGGAAGTAGATTGATTGGGACAAAGGTGATTGGATAAGGATGTGATTGGATTGGATTTGATAAGATCAACTGATGGATTAGATCGGATGACAAAAGGGATTCTACACCCCATTCAGAGATTACCCTAAGTGACTTAAGATGCTAATTGATTTGATTAAACGATAGATAGATGATTGCGGCACCGAATCCACCTTGAGATTGAAAGTAGATTGATTGGGCCGATGATGATGATTAACATAGGATGGATGACAATCCTAAGTAGATTTGGATGATGACGATCAAATTCTGACACTTAGGTCAATTCGGATAATAACGTAAAATGAAGTTTAGGGGATTCAGATGGGGAAGATGATGATCTGATTGGACAAATGGATGATAGAAATGGACTAATGACTGCTTGGAACGAGAGGAGGAGGTTTGGAATAGATGAGAGATTACTTAGAATGAGTAAACAGATGAGTGAGAGGGATGAATGATTACTCATAATGAGTAAATGACTCCTCACAACAAATGAATGGTTCTCAGAATGAAAAGATGAAGGTTCAGAATGAACAAATGGTTTCTCAGAATGAGGAAACGAATGATCGAGAGGGATGAACGACTACTCGAAATGTGTGAAGGAGGCTTGGGATAGATGAACGATTACTTAGAACAAGTAAATGAATTATTGGAAAGGGTGAATGACTACTCGGAACGAGGAGAACGAATGTTTGGAATGGATGAATGAAAGCTTGAAACAAGTAAATGATTGATTGGAAGGGATGAACGAATACTCAGATTGGGAGACTGACTCTTGGAATGGATGAAATATTACTCGTAACGAGGTGAAGGATGCTTGAGATGAGGAGAAGGGTGGCCGAAATGACTAAACGAAGGGTGAAATCAGCTATTTGAGGGGTAGGTTCGCCCAAGTGCAGATTAAGATTTTGGTTAAAGCTCAAATTATGAGTAGATTAAAGCTCAGATTAGGATTGGATTATATCTCAGATTAGGATAATTAGAGGATGTGACGAGATTGATTCTACACCAAGTTCAAGGGTTTAAAGGACGTAAGGTGCTGATAATCAGATTTTTCTAGATTTGGCAGTTTTCAAAAATTGTCAAATTTTGCTATTTTAGGAAACTTCATATACATACTTTTGAGAGTCTAGTTTTTTTCAAAAAATACCCAAAACTAAGATAGGATGAATTTCCAACTAACATCCCAAATTTGAGACATGCATTCTAATTTTTTAACGAAAACGATTTTTCAAAAACTAAAAAAAACACTAAATTGCAATTTTGAGGGTCAAGATGAAAGTTTGGAGCCCTAAAAATGTGTCAAAATGGGGTCCAACTGACTTATAGTCTGTTTGGAATCCACATGCCACCTCATAACGCAACCACCCATAAAATTTCAGCTCAATTAGACACCCGAGTCAAAAGTTATGACCAGAAGTTTCAGCATAAAAATCAAAACCCTCAAAATGAAGTCTAGATGATTGGAATGGATGATTTGATGATGGATATGGACTTTAATGATGTTTTAAGTAGTGCCCATGTGGTTTGGTTGATGAAACGATGACTTATGGAAAAGTGTTGATGACAGGCAAACAAGTGCTTGAAATGACTAAACAGAGGGTGGAAAATGTTGTTTTGAGGGGCAGGTCCACCCTTGGTTGGTTAGGTTCACCCCTGGTTGGTCAGGTACGCCCCTGGCTAGTCAGGTTCACCCCTACCTGGTCAGGTTTTTCCCTGGCTGGTTAGGTTCGCCCCTGGCTGGGCAAGTTCACCCCTGGCTGGTCAAGTTTTCCCCTGGCTAGGCAGGTTTGCCCCTGGCTGGGTCAGGTTCACCCTTGGCTGGTCAGGTTAGGTAGGTTCACCCCTGGCTGGTCAGGTTGGGTAGGTTCGTCCCTGGCTGGGTAGGTTTTCCCTTGGCTAGGCAGGTTCACCCCTAGAGGTCGGGTACGCCTGTCTAACTGAAGATTGGACAAAATAATTGAAACATGCTGAAAATGGGTTGGTTCAGAGGTCAGGTATGTCCCTACAAAAGGTTAGGTTCACCCCTAGAGGCTAGGTTCGCCCCTAGAGGTCAAGTACGCTTGTGGACAAGTCTAGACTTGGTTTTGGGAAGAAAGACTAAGGAAAATGACCTAAAACAAAATAAACAACATATCAAAGGATAGGGCTAACTCGATTGAACAGAGAATTACTAGTTTTGCACAAGGAAAATAGTGCAAGCAGCACGATCTTAAGACTAGGAGAGTGGGTATGGCCAACAAATTCTTCTATTCTAGGATGAACATGGTTGCTAAGGAGTCCTCAATATACATTCGGTATGTGAGGCCCAAACCGTGAACACCAGCCTGTCACAAGCGTGAGTCGGGAACCTTAGTGAGATACTAATGGCTCAGACCAAATCTTCACGTCATCCCGATGCTTCACTCATAACAACATGACTGGATTGAGGTACAACTTTTGCTCTTCCCCTTTTATATACCCTGCCAGTACGCGTGGTTGGAATTGTCCCTTGGGGTGATGAAATCCCCAAGCAGGTCCCCTAACAAAAAGATAATAGGTGACACAAAAAAGACTTGGTAAGCTATGATTTCTCGTCACCCAGGATCGCCAAATGGTGCAAGGGGATTGGATACATCAATAACTTACCAAAAACATTACACACAAGGTTAATTGACTTTCCCTAATTACTCTATGTGCCTAGATTACTGAAAAATGATAAAAAAGAAACTTGATAAAAGTTTCACAATGGATGACCTATAAGAAACTTGTTAGTGATTTCTTTTTAATTTTCCACCAAACACTGATCAAATTCTTGCACAAACACAAACAACACACATTAGGGGGTCAGAAACACTCAAAACAGTTGGAAACAATGCTTAAACTTCACTTTTTACCTTTTGAAAAAAGTTTTTTTTGGTCAGGTTCACTTGTCTACTAGGTCAGGTTCACCTCTGGAGGTCAGGTTTTCCCCTCTATTAAAAAAAATTGAAAGATCTTTTGTTTCTGGACTCTGTGGAGGTTAGGTTCACCTCTTTGCTGGGTTAGGTTTTCCCCTAAAGGTCAGGTACACCCCTGGAGGTTAGGTACGCCCCTTAGAGAGGTCAAGTTCACCCCTGGAGGTCAGGTACACCCCTGGGTGGGTAGGCTTACCATTGGATGGGCAAGTCCATCTCTCTACTAGTTTGGGTTTGCCCCTTTGCAACTTGCACCTATAAACAGTGAAAAAATAGAAAATGTGAAAGAACATGACCTATCTATGGGTCCCACCGGGCATGCTGGAAATGTGACCAGGAAAAAATATTATTCCAGAAACAAGCAGCAACAAGAAATGTGCAAGAAACAATAAAAACACCTAACACCTCAAGATTAGCCTAGCTAGATTCAAAACAAAATAAGATAACAAACGACAGATTTACCTTGTCTCAAATTGATCTTTTGGTTAGCCTGTGATAGTTGATTTTGTGTATGCTCCTTGGATGGAAAAAAGATGTTGATATGAGATGTAAAGATGGATGAGAAATGGATGAGAATGCTATGATGAATGCAAGGAATGAAGTTTTTGGCTAAGTATGGCTCAAGTGAAAATTTTGTAAAAGTTTGGTTAACACAATGATCAACCCCCTAAATGAGAGAAAAGAAGGGGTATTTATAGAGGAAGTTGAATTATCTAGAGAAGTCAATGGTTTAGATTCATCCAACAAGATCAATATGAAGGGATATGATGAGTTGATGACTCACAAACCCTCACATTTTGACATGTGGAAGGTGAAGTGGCTTAGAATTGGTGATGTGTAGGTGAGGTGGAAGAAGAGTACATGATGTGGAGGAAGGACATGTACCTTGAAAGTACATTGGGAGATGAGAAGATTCCTTGGAGGAATAAAAAGTGAATTCAAAATTCACATGATTAGGGAATCTTGTGGATAAGACAGGGTTTCAAAAAGAGAGGTAGAAAGTACCTTGGATAAGACAAGGTGCCTAAAAAGGTAAGCACTTGTCACATGTGACTTGATGTGACAAGTCAAAGATTCCATGGGAAAGAGTTCACATGTGACTTGATGTGACAAGTCAAAGATCACATGGGGAAGAGAAAAAGGAATTTAATATTCTTTGGAAGGATAAAAGAAATTAAAAATTCCTTGGGAAAATGATTAGGCTAGTTAATGAAGGATTAGAGGAGGGTTAGATGGCTAAAAGAGATTAGGGGTCAACTTGCAAAAGTTGGAGGATATGACACATCCTAATCAAGGATTAGACATGTGCACATCTCTAATGATGAGATTAGAAGATGGATTAGGATTAGATAAAAATGGAGGATGTGACATGTGAGGAATTAAATAAATGTCATATTTATTTAATTCATTTGGTGAAAGGGTAATTAAAGAGGTAAAGTATTTAATTATTTAACTAGATACTTTAGGGATTTGGAAAAATTAAGGGTATTAATTAAACAATAGTGATATTATTTAATTAATGCGGATAAGGGGGTGTTTAGACGAAAAGGAATAAATTTGGACAAATGAACGTGTCCAAATTTGGATGTCTACATATACAATTTTTGGCGACACACTTTTCATTAAGGTTTTCATCATTAGAATTGCCATTGTGAAAGTGGGAACACTAATCATAGTGTTTGACTAAGGAAAACCCTTATATGACACAAACATTTTTACCTCTTTGTGTATGTACATATTACAAGTTGAAGAAGGATTGAAGATATCTTAAAGAGAAATTTTGCATTGTTGCATTTGTTGTCATCATTATTGTCAACCTACATAAACTAAGTTGTAGAATTCATTTCCAACATTTTGAAAAGTTTGCAGGTGGAAAACAATATCCCAGATCTAGCATTAGAGAATTGTAAAAAGTGTTTTTGGAAGCCTAATCAAAGACCCATTCACCTAGGGGTGAACTAATCTCTCTCCACATGCTAGAATCAACTTTTGGTGAGAGGTACATGCTCTTTGATATCTCCTGAATATGCCTGCAAAGTTTTGTTACAATTTGTTGATCTTTGGGAATATGTATTTTATATATTAGGTCATATAGTTCAATTAGTTTCATCATTTCAAATAATTTATAGATCATTCCTAATCATCCTAAGTCCCTAATGAATCCACTAACCCAGGTTTGATTAACTCACCATTGATGTTGAAAGTCAATCTCTTGGCTTTGTGGTTGGTATTCTAATGAAATCTTAGAAAAGGCCCCTTATATCCTAGGTTATTTGCATTTAGGACCTAGGACCCCCTTTTCCTAGATTTCATTATGGTGAACCTGACATTTGACATCATAACTTTCTAATTAAGAAATCTTTCAAACCCTAGATCTATGTTTATATCGTTGTGTTTTGCATTCTTCATTTAGGGTTGCATATTGCATGTTTGCATCATTAAAACTCATAAAAATCCAAAAATATTGCATACATTTGGCATATTGCATATTGCATACATTTGGCATCATAGCTTGCACTAGTGTTTGTTTCAGTCATTTAGATTAGAATTTCATTTAAAATTGCACTCAAAATTGTCACTTTTTTTAACACATTGTAATACATTTGCACTTGCATTTCTTCAAAAAATTCTAGAAAAAATAGTCACTGTAGAATCACTTTGCAACAAAAAAAAGTAATCATAAACAGTAACCTAGACACTCAATTTTTTGATTTTTGAGAACACTATACAAAGACTCATTTTCCCCTGGGTGACTTTATCCTTGTATAGGTGGTTCTACAAATTTTTGTACACATTATGTCTGTCGGCTTAGATTCCTTGTACTTGCAAATCTCTATTACAATTTCAAAAATTGCATATTCTGAAGCATTTTACATTTAGTGCATTTGGTAAAAAGAAAGTGCATTATTTAGAACACATTTTTTATTAAAAAGTCATCATTTTTAGGTCTTTGTATTTTACAATCAATCAATTATCATATTTCAGATCTACAAATTGCATTAAAATTGGTTCATAGATCTTTTACATTCTTGCATACTTGCTTTTCACATCAAATTAGATACATTAAACAAATTCTAGAAATTCATTTACTGTTTCAACTTTCTACGAATAGATTCAGGACCAAACTTTCATTTCATTCAAAATTGCACTCAAAATTGTCACTTTTGTTTACACATTGTCATACATTTGCACTTGCATTTCTTTAAAAAATTCTAGAAAAAATAGTCATTGTAGAATCACTTTGTAACCAAAAAAAGTAATCATAAACAATAACCTAGACACTTAGTGTTTTTTATTTTTGAGAACCCTGTACAAAGACTCATTTGCCCCAGGGTGACCTTGTCCTTGTATAGGTGCTTCTACAAATTTTTGTACACATTTATGTCTTTGTCAGCTTAGATTCCCTATACTTGCAAATCTCTATTACAGTTTAAAAAACTGCATATTTTGAAGCATTTTACATTTAGTTCATTTGGTAAAAATAAAGTGCATTATTTAGAATCAAAATTTTCATTAAAAAGTCATCATTTCTAGGTCTTTGCATTTTACAATCAATCAATTATCATATTTTGTATCTACGAATTGTATTATAATTGGTTCAAAGATCTTCAACATTCTTGCATACTTGCATTTCACATCAAATTGGAATATATTAAACAAATTCTGGAAATTCATTTACTATTTCAACTGTTTGCAAATAGTTCACAACCAAACTTTCATTTCTCAAAACCCCTGAGCAAGACCTATTCACCCCTGGGTGACCTTGTCTTGCTTGTCTTGTTTAGAAACAAACTTTTTCTTAGACCTTTGTTACTGAGTTTTTTTTTTACTTCCACTTGTTGCTTCTTATTTCTAGGTGTTTTTTGTCTTTATTTCATCTATTGGTGTTCATCTTGGGTGCACTTTTTGTATTGTGAAACTTGTATGAGTTTCACAACTTGGTATTCTACTGCCAATACTTCAGTGAGATGTAGTTTTAGACTCATGGCATCCCACATTGTCGGTACATCTGTTGTGGATCTTGGGTTTTCCAACTCTTTCACATGATGTGTTGACAATAGCCAACCCATGTTGGAATCCATTCCTAATGTTACATATCCCATGACCACCTTATTGTCAAACATCATTATTGATGTTGAAACCACGGTGTCCCATGTCCCTCAAGAGAAACTCAAACAATTGGACAAACCTTTAGAACAACTTCAAGACTATGCAAGTATAGAATATATTGTTGGTACTATAGTTCCTATCATACATAACATGAGGAAAATGTTTGATAATGATCAAGAATTAGAGGTTGTTCGTAGCCTAGCCCATATTATTGATGATCATATTCCAACAATGGGGAGTTATGCTCAAGCTTTGGGATATACTCAAAGCCAAGGAGGAAATCAAATTCCTCCCCTACAACTATAACCTTTATTCCCAAATATACAAATTCAACTGTTACCACAACGATGCAACCAAAAAATAGTATATCTCAAACCTTGGGTCTTTCTAGTGGGAACCCTTTTATTTTTATGAGCTCAAACATGATATCTCCAAACCCATCACCTCTCACAAAATTGTAATATAGTTGTCGACCTAACACATATACACCTCCACCATATTCACCTCCATCCCAAAACACAACCAATGATTTCATCATAAACCAACTTTTTAAAAATGTCACAACCCTTCAACAAAAAATAGAAACATTGAACCAAAACCAAAATGGACAACCTTCACAATATGTCAAAAGAAACCCATTGTCATTGGATATATTGAAAAAACAAGTGCCACAGGTATAGAGAAACCTTGCTTTGAGAAATACGGTGGTAAAGGAGACCCTAACAACCATGTATTAGCATATACAACCATATGTAGTGACTTCATTTTTTAAGATAAGCTCTTGGATAAACTCTTTCCTAGGTCCTTGAAAGAAACAACCTTGGAATGGTTTTGTTCATTACTGAATATTCAATTATCTCATTTAATGATCTTTTTATGCCTTTATTAACCATTTCCAAGTGCACATTATTCCTAATATGTCCCTACCTGGCTTAATGAGGTGTAAGCAACAACAAGGAGAAAAAGTCAGATTTTATAGCACGTTACCAATTCCTTTACTTGCAAATAAATATTAATCTCCCCAAAGTGGATCTTAAAATAATTTTCATTGACAACTTACAAAAGGACATAAGATATAGGCTTGGGATGATGAAGTTCCCATCCTTTACACATTTGTGTGTGGCTCTCTGTGATTATCAAAATTTGGTTAGTCAACATGAAGAGAAAGCTTCCTCGAATTGTGCTGAAAAATCTGAACTTGTACCTCACATCAATTTTCAGTCATTCAAGAAGAAAAACAAGGGTATTAAAATAAATCCACCTCAAACAACCCTCCATGTCAAGCCTCAATTTTTTGCTATAAATAAAACTCCATACCAATTTAGGGATAGGGATAGGCAATTCACCCCACTCCACAATTCCCTTCATTTGATTATATTGCAACTCTTGGATAAGAACTTAATCACTTTACCTCTAATTAGACCTATCGATACGACCAATAATTTACCTCCAAACCATAATCCAAAACCCTTTTGTCATTGTCACTAATAAATTGGACATGATACAAAATGATGCATGCATCTTAAACATCAAGTGCAAGACCTCATTGATTCTAATCACATCCAGTTGGGCAGTGTTAATGATCAAGGGAATAAGTCTGTTGTCCCACCCAAACAAAATTTGTAAATATTCATGAACCCAATGCAAAATAATTCAATCACCTTTTTAAAAGCTAGTTAGGATAAGAATGATTTGATGAATGTTGATAAGATAGAAGATATGATTGATAATGATGAGAGTGATAATGAGGACGATCCTCTACAAACCATGATTGGTCTCACTGGAATTCAACCATGTAAGGGCTAAACCACTTTATTACCTAAAATTTATTTCACTAATGATGGTGTACTTAGACATGTGCTTGATGGTCCTTTCTTCATTTATGGTCGTATCAATAACAAACTTGCACAAGGAATACTTATTTATTCTGCATGTGCATAGAATGTGATCACCAAGGAATTATTATTTGTTCAAGAGCTTTATCAAGATACTTATGAACAATAAAAAGCATGGATTAAAACACATAATGGTTTTTATTTCCCTACAATAGGTTTGATCACTCTTCCATTAAAGGTAGGACCTAAACAATTAGATGTGTCATTCTCCATCATCTCGATGTCAGACCAATTTTGTCTAAAGCTAGGCTACTCATGGTTACGTTCCATGAATACTGTCCTGTTAGTTATTCACAAGTGCATAAAGTTTCCTATTAGAAATAAGATATTTACAATGAGTCATAGTGTGTTTAATCCTTTGTCTTCCCATGGAAATTTTCATTGGATTTCTTTTGTCCTGTACCTATGGAACCTATAAAGCCTCGTGAAGATTTATTTTTCAAGTCATATCAAAAGTTCAAGACAAAGCGCATAACAAAATTATCTCTTAGCAATATTCCTGAGTCTGATAAGTCCATGGTTATTCCTTCCCCCCAACCTACCATTGATGAAACTATGACTAGGATACAAGCCCTTCCAAGTAACCAAGATAAATTTACTATAGTTCCTCCACTTGTTTCCTATAAGAGATCAAGAGACAATAAAATGATCCCTTTTGTGCCTTTGAAGATAAAAAATTCTACAGGAAAAAAAAGAGATAATGGTTTCCCAACCCTCGGTGGTTCCTTCTATTCCTCCCCTAAGGGAAGAAAAGAAACCAATGGTTGATAAACCCACTCTTACACCATTTACAGTTTGAAAACCATGCAAAAAGAAACTGATATTCTAAAGAGTGTAGGCATAGACACTGTGCTATCAATTTTCAATTGGAAGAAAAGAATAAACCAACACCCATGGAAATAACTCAAGAATAAATTCCACTTGCACCAAAACAAGACAATGAACCAAAACAAGAGGTGAAAAAAGAGAATTCAAATGCAATAATCATAAAGCCTCCTAATGTGACCAATTTGGATAATGATGATGAGATTGCTAAGATTGATGAAGAAGTGCATAATGAGATGAATTTGTTATTTTCCACTTCTATGAAATTAGATGTGGGAAACCATGATGATCCTCCTAATGAGAGTGGCCCACCATGTGTTGAACCTGGTGATGTTCCTAGTACAACACTTATTGTAGTACCCTTGGCTAGTTATCTGCCTTCCATTTATGATGCAGATGACTTGCTCTAGGATGGCTAGCATGTGACATAATACTTCATGTTTTCTTACTATGTTATTTGTGTTTGTTTGCATATAATGTGATCTCCCATATCGTGTTGCTTGGCGTGCCTTCATATTTGTTAGTTTTCTTTGGATGACCCTTGTTGCTCTATTGGCATAAGGATACAAAAGAAATGAATCTGTCATGACATTCTTCTATTTGTATCTTTATTCTTCTCTGTCATAAACTTTATCTTTTCTTTTTCTTTTGTTTTCCTTCTGGTGACAATGCAAGGTGTCGAGACATTTAGGTCTCTTCCATGTTGACCCAAAAGTGTGTTTTCTCTCTCTCTCTCTATGTGTCATTCCTCCTTTGTGTTCATTACTCCATGAGTATTTGGGGGATGATGACAATTCCAAGATCTATTATATCACTATAGCAAAGACATATGCTGAACCTAGATTTGTGGATCCCTCACTGTACCTTTCATGGCATTGTATTTTGGGGTAAATCCTTAATCATGAAGGAGTTTGATGCAGAGGGTATAGGAACTTTTGGAAAACAACACAATGATTTCAAAAATCTCAACAGTGCACTCTCAAACACCCTTATAGAAATAAGGCTCAATGGCTCACTTAAAACGTATATGCTTCCTTATGGACCTAAACCCTAGGAGTAATTTTGATAGACTCATACAAACTTGTCTTGAATGTTTACAAAGCCCCAACCCTCTGTCTTAAGCAAAACTCTCTTTTTGTACCTTGACTAGGCTTCTAGCCCAACTAGGCCTCCAACGGTGAATTCTTGAACTTCCACTCAATGTTCCCAAAGGACCCTCCAAAATAATGATTGAACTAGATGTGGTTTGTGATGATACATAACATACTAGATTCTTGATGGCACTTGTTTTGGAGCACACCAATCAAAATATGTTGTTTCCTCTAAATTAGGGCCTAATTAGCCCTCTTTTTCAAAGCGACCCCTCTCTAAACTCACCCCTGACTATGAAACTTTCAACAGTCCCTTAAAATGTTCCCAAACCAAGGATTTTTATGCTTTTAGTCTTCTATGACTCCCTTAATATGCTCAAACACAAAACCCTCCATAAATTGCCTTAAAACTAGGGCTTTTTAGTTACTCACCTTCCAAACACTTCCAAAACCATCTCTTTGACTTTTCACCATTAGATCAAAATAATACATCAATCCAAACTCAAAAAAATTGGCCCTTATTAAGGCAGATCTCCTGCTGCTATACCTTAGCCCCCATTTTCATGCACTTTTCCCTTTGAAAACTCGGTGTACACCTTGATATTCTTCCTTCCTGCACATTATTTTGTTATGTTTGCATTATACATGTTAGAAGTGATCCATTTCAAAGGTTACAACATCATTCTACCTTGAAATGGATCAATCACCCATAAAAACCCTCAAAATCAATGAAAATCTGCACTTTCTTGAGGACAGTCAGTTATAAAATACAAAGAATTGATTGTTGTTGCTTATCAGAGCATAAAAAGGCCTTAAAAAATGTAAATACAGGTTCCTAAAGCATCCAACTAGACATATCTTCAATGGCAATCAAGTTTTCAACAAATGAACACAAGAAAAATACAAGAAATTACTATTTTTTTGCTTTTTCCTGTAGCAATCCGTACAAAATCCGTACCAACAACCCAAATTCCATAAAAATGACTTCTATGGCCTTGAATAACCTTTCCCCAACTTCTCAAACTGTTTTGGATTGATTAGTTTACATTAAAGTGATTAAAACATCAAAAAACTACTTTCTTGTCCAATGTTGGAATTCAAAAATTTGAATTTCCAATTTACAATTTATTAAACTCTACTATCCAAAAACTATTGGATCCTTACTATCCAATCTTATTTGAAAAAATTAAATCGTAATAAACCTATCTAACCTCCTAGAACATTATTTTTCCATTTACAAAGCATTTTGGTCCTAGGGTCCTTATCAAGACCCTTAGGACTTTTGATCTTCCAATTACTCTCATCCATACCAAATGCCATTATAGGCTTCAAGACATCATAATTGATGCTTTGGAATGATGGAAAAACCTTCATGTCTCCTACACTCTCCTGACTCTTCAACTGACTCCTAATGAGCTTGGGTGCTCCTGCACCATTCTCCCCAAGAAAGAAAAGTTTCTTGCCCCAAGAAGCATCCAACTTGCTGCCACCAAAAGACCCCTTGCTCTCATATGTTTTCATCTTCAAATGACAGGGCATGTAATCTCCCAAAGTCACTGTCTTCCTCTTCTTCCAAACTGCACTCATGTCACTCAACATGTTAGTGTCAAAAATCTGTTTTGTTTGTCCTTTTTGCTGCTTGAACTTAGTCTGATTTTGTGCCCTGTTTCTGCCTCTATGCCATTGATTTCCTTGTGAAGAAACACCACCCCTATTACCCTCAACAATAGGGCATTCAATACTTCCAATCTTAATACTGTCCAAGTCCCAAAGATTCTGATTTTTAGGACTGTATGCTTCATATCTCTGCTGTAACCTATCATTTCTCTTCCAACCAATCTCTTCACCTGTCTTACCCTGCACTTTCACCTACAAATTCTTCTCAAAACATATCACAAAACTCTCATTAGACTGCTCCAAAGGCAAAGGAACCAACTTATATCTACTAGCATCTTTATGCACCAAATATGTGTTGTGAAAACCATCATGTAATGTCTGCCTAGTATACTTCCATGGTCTCCCAAAGATGATATGACCACAAGTCATTGGAATGACATTACAAAGCACCTTGTCATGATAAGATCCAATTAAAAAATCCACAAAATCTCTCTTACCAATCTCTACATGCTGCCTTTGAGTTACCCAAGTGGTCTTGTAGGGAGTAGGATGATCAAATGTTTCAATCCCTAACTTGGTTACCATATCAACTGAAACTAAATTTCTATGTGACCCTAAATCTATGAGAAATTTGCATATTTTACCATGACTGAGACAATTGGTCTTAAAGATAGTTACCGGATCTTATTGAAGTCTTTCCTTGCTTGATCATAAGAAACTCACCATCAATCATAGGGCCTGCAATAAATGTTTTTGGTTCTTCCTTTTTGTCTTCTTCTTGTACCAAATTAGCCCTCCTTTCTCTGCCCCTATCAGCTTGTTTCCATTTAGGAAACTTGAAGGAAGGATGCCCCGGTTCATTGCAATTGAAACATCGCATATGAATGGGCCTACCTTGACCAACCGGCCTCCTAGAGTGTATCCACCTCTTTGATCGAAAATACCTCTTGCCTTTTTCATTGCCGCTTCTTGTTGCCGCCTTTGTCCTTGTTTCCCACACTGCCTGCCTCGAACTACCTCTTCCACCACTGTTTGATCTTTCTTGCTTCCCTCTTCACCTTTCCTCACCACGGCCAGCACTGAAACATCTCCTCCTAATGTCTGCAATTGCAAACCAATCATCTTGTAGATTATACCTCAAGCCATTGATATACCTAGCTACCTTCTCATCTTCTTCCTCATATCCTCCTTTGATACTAAGCTTGTGAAATTGCTCAGTATAGGACATCACATCCATGTCCTTTTGTCTTAAATTCTGCCTCATCCTCTTCACATGAATTGTGTAATCAGATGGTAGGAATTGTTCCTTGACAAAACTCTTCATCCTTGCCCATGTAGAGACTTTTGTCAATCCTATAGCCATCCTATCATTCTAAAAACTAGTCCACCATGTCAATGTTGTGCCTCTCAACTTAGTTTTTGAAAACTTAACCTTCCTCTCTTCATCCATCTCCTCAAACTCAAAATAGTTTTCTAAGGCATCAAGCCATCCCAACACCTCTTCTTTATCCATCTTCCCTTGATAGATAGGAAAATCTATGACTCTTTCCTCCATGACCTTGTACTTCCTTCAACAATCTCTGTAACCTCCTTTCCTCAGGGTCCTCTGTCTCATCTGCTTGTTGTTCCTGATTTACCCTCACATGCTCTTCATCTTCATCATTGTCTTCTTGATCTTCTTGGTCTTCTCTCCTCCTACTCCTCTCAAGGTTATTTATCCTTGCTTGCATGGTCTCTCTCTCCCTTCTGCATTGCATTTCTTCTCTTG